>JAJPUD010030757.1:0-12964 GCA_023553655.1 Myrmecobius fasciatus | reverse complement strand
TTGGAAAAATGTCCAGTGCTCATGGATAGATCAAGTGAAAATGCTAAAAATGACAATACTACCGAAATTAACCTACTTATTTTGTGCCATACCAATCAAACTCTGAAAAAATTATTTTACAGACCTAGAAAATAATAACAAAGTTCATTTGATAGAACAAAAGATCAAGAATTTCAAAAGAACTAACAAAAAATGCCAATGAAGGTGACCTAGCTGTGCCAGACCTAAAACTATATTATAAAACAGCAGTCATCAAAACAATTTGATACTGGCTGAGAAATAGTGTAGTCAATCAGTGGAATAAGTTAGGATCACAGGACAAAATAGTCAATGACTATAGCAATCTAGTGTTTGACAAACCCAAAGACTGCAGCTTTGAGGATAAGAACTCACTATTTGACAAAAACTGCTAGGAAAATTGGAAACTAGTATGGAAGGAACTAGGCATTGACCCACACTTAACACTACATACAAAGATAAAGTTCATGATTTAGACATAGTGATTTTTTTTGAGGCAATTGGGGTTAAGTGACTTGCCCAAGGTCACACAGCTAGGGAATGTTAAGTGTCTGAGACCAGATTTGAACTCAGGTCCTCCTGACTTCAGGGCTGGTGCTCCATCTACTGTGCCACCTAGCTGCCCCTATAAAGAATGATTTTATAAGCAAATGAGAACAACATAAAATAGTTTACTCCTCAGACCTGTGTAGAAAGAAGGAATTTGTGTCCAAAGAAATGGAACTCATGATTGAATGTCAAATAGATAATTTTGATTATATTAAGTTTAAAAGTTTTTGTACAAACAAAACTAATGTAGATAAGATTAGAAGGGAAGAAATAAATTTGGAAAACATTTTTACATTTAAGGGTTCTGATAAAAGCCTCTTTTTTCTAAAATATATAGAGAATTGACTCAAATTTATAAGAATTCAAGCCATTCTCCAATTGATAAATGACCAAAGAATATGAACAGGCAATTTTCCAATGAAGAAAGTAAAACCATTTCTAATCACATGAAAAGGTACTCTAAATCATTATTAATAAGAGAAATGCAAATTAAGACAAGTCTGAGCTACCACTACACACCTCTCAGAGTGGCTAAAATGACAGGAAAAGATAATGATAGATGTTGGAAGGGATGTGGTAAAATCGGAACACTAATACATTATTGGTGGAATTGAACAGATTAAGCCATTCTAAGCAAGCAATTTAGAACTATGCTCAAAAAGTTATCCAATTCTGCATACCCTTTGATCCAGCTGTGTTTCTACTGAACTTACATCCCCAAAAAATCTTAAATTAGGGAAAGGGATCCACTTGTGCAAAAATGTTTGTGGTAGCCCTTTGTGTAGTTGTAAGAAACTGGAAACTGAATGGATGCCCATCAGTTGGAGAATGGATGAATAAGCTATGGTATATGAATGTTATGAAATATTATTGTTCTATAAGAAATGATCAGGAGGATAATTTTAGAGAGGCCTGGATAGATTTACATGATGTGATGCTAAGTGAAATGAGCAGAACAGGGAGATTATCATACACAGCAACATCAATATTATGATTATTAATTCTGATGAATGTGAATTTTTCCAATAATGAGATGATTGATGCCAGTTCCAATGATCTTGTGATGAAGAGAGCCATCTACACTCAGAGACAGGACTGTGGAAACTGAATGTTGATCACAACATAACATTCTCACTTTTTTTGTTATTATTCACTTGCATTTTGTTTTCTCACTCATTTTCTTTCCTTTTTGATCTGATTTTTCTTGTGCAGCAAGATAATTATATAAATGTTTACACATATTGCATTTAACATATATTTTTACATGTATGACATATATTGGATTGCTTGCCATCTAGGGGAGAGGGTGGGGGGAAGGAAGGGAAATATGAAACACAAAGCTATGCAAGGGTCAATGTTGAAAAAATTATCTGTGCATGTTTTTTAAAATAAAAACTTTTTAGAAATTCTAATAAGAATGATAGAGGAAAACTCAAGAAAAGAATTGAGAGTGATGGAAAAGGAAATAAAAAAAACCTAATGAGTAAAATAATACCTTAAAAGGAAAACTGGCCAAATGGAAAAGGAAATATAAAAGCTAACTGAGGAAAACAATTCCTTGAAAATTAGAATTGAGCAAATGGAAGCTAATGACTCTATCAGAAATCAGGATATAGTAAAGCAAAACAAAAAAATAGGAAAAAAATATGTATTATCTCAATGAAAAAATAACTGACCTTAAAAATAGATGCAGGAAAGACTTTTAAAATTATTGGTCTCTCTGGAAGCCTTCATCCAAAAAAGGTCTAAATATCATCTTTCAAGAAATTATCAAAGAACACAGTGTTGATACTCTACAACCAGAGGGTAAATAGAAATTGAAAGAATCCACCCACTACCTCCTGAAAGAGATCCTAATATCAAAACTCCTAAGATATTACAGCCAAATTCCAGAATATCAAGATCAAGAAGAAAATAATGCAAAAAAGAAATATACTAGAGCACACTCAGGATAACAAAATATTTAGCAACTTCTACATGAAAGGATTACAGGATTTAGAATATGATATTCCAAAGAACAGTGGAGCTAGGATTGCAACCAAGAATCAACTACCCAGCAAAACTGAATATAATCCTTCAGGAAAAAAGGTGGACATATAATGAAATAGATTATTTTCAAGTATTCATAATGAAAAGACCAGAGCTAAATGGAAAATCTGATTTTAAAATATAGAACTCAATAGAAGTATAAGGAGATAATCAAGAAAAATGATATCATAATGGACTTAATACAGTTTATCTGTTTATATTCCTAAATGGAAGGATGATGCTTGTAACTTATTAGAACTTTTTCATTTTTATTGCAGTTAGAAAGAGTATATATAGATAGAGAGCACAGGTTAGAGTGAAGGGATAATATCTAAAAAATGAAATTAAGGAGTGAGAGAGTAATGTACTAGGAGAAAAAAGAAGTGAAAAGTGGAATGGTATAAACTATCTGCCATAAAAAAAAAACAGTCAAAAAAAACCCTTTTACAGTGGAGGGGGAAAATGGGAGGAGAGGAGGAATGAGTGAACCTTATTCTCATCAGAAATGGCTCAAAGAGGAAATAACATACATACTTAATATGGATATAGAAATCTATCTTATTTTGCTGAAAAATAGGAGGGAAATGGGATATTGGAAGGGGGGACAATGATAGAAGAGAAGACATATGGGGGAGGGTGTAGTCAGTAGCAAAACAGTATTGAGAAGGGACAGGGTGAAAAGAGAAAGAGAATAAAATAAATGGAAGAAAATACATTTAGCAATAGTAATTGAAAAAAGAATTTTGAAGCAAGTTTCTCTGATAAAGCCTCATTTCTCAAATATAGAGGGAACTGAATCAAATTTATAAAAAAAAAATTGAGTCATGCCCAATTGATAAATGACCTAAAGTTATGTCTATGCCCAAAGAGCTATAAAATTATGCATATCCTTTGATCTCAAAATACCATTACTAGCCATGAATCCCAAAAGAGATTTTAAAATAAAGGAAAATTAAAAAAATATCCAAACCTATATGTACAAAAATGTTTGTAGCAGCTCTCTTCTCAGGGCAAAATAATTGGAAATTGAGACCAGGCCCATCATTTGGGGAATGACTGAATAAATTGTGAAATATGATTATGATGGAATATTATTGTTCTATAGGAAATGATGAGGAGGATGCTCTCAGAAAAATCTGGAAAGTCTTCCATGAACTCAAGCGAAGTGAAATGTACTGTATAAAAAGCAATAGCAATATTGAGGGATGATCAGCTGTGAATCACTTGGCTTTTCTTAGCAATACAATGATCCCCAATTACTCTGAAGAACTTCAAGAAAATTCCAAAGAAATATACAGATTATACATTAAATTTCTCTCGCCACCAAATCACTATCTCAGATAAATTAAACCATATATGAAACTGATTCCAATCCAGTTTTTGGAGGACATAAGAATTTAATTCCTATGTTTCTGAAGAAGGAAGACACTTAATAATGGAATGAAATGAAAAATAAAACAAAACTATTTTCCTTTATTTTATCATGATTGGATCATCTCTCTTTGTCATGAGGTAATTTTTTTCTGGATAAGCTTGATGACATGGATTATTAGAAGTCTATCAATTACTAGATTCTGGGTAGAAATAAAAGTCATGAAGTCATTCTGTTTTTTGCTCCTAGATAACAAGATTCCTAAAAGAGGTAATATAAAATGTATCACCAGAATTCTAGAGTCATTAAAAAATAATTTTTTCTCTCTGACTTTTACCTTGGAATCTGCTTTTATGTTTCTTTTCTGCATATTATTCTAAGAGAGAGGTGGTGTGTCTGAATGGATAAGTGTTCATCTTCAAGTCAGGAAGACCTATCTCTTTGATACATGAACTATGTGACAGAAAATCACATAACTGCACAATATCCTTGGAAACTCTTTTAATCAAAATTTCCAGATAAGTTGTCAATCAGTAATGGTTTAGTGAAATAATAGAAAACTAATAGACAATTCACCTACAAATAAAGAAAAAGAAAATATTGTAGAGATCAGTCACTGAACAAATTCTTTTAGGAGAGCATATGTAACTAAGTTGAAGAAAAGGAAATTGAAGAGAAAATTTAAAAAAAGTTGACCTCATTTTTTCTCTGTGCCATACAAGATATTCTAACAGTCTATAAATCTATGATTCAGGATAATACTAGTGTGTTAAGAGAACTTTGTTTATGTGATAAATCTGTAAGAACCAAAGATGATATTTTTAAAATGATTTCAATGTCTGTCTAATATTATCAAAATACTTTGCATCTCTATATATCAATTTATCAACTTATTAAAATACTAATTTAGACTAGATTAGAAATTTACTGGCTGCAGAGCCTTTTTGTTAACTAAAACATAGGAATATGTACTTTTTTCCAACCTAAAATACTTGGCCCTTCAATCATCACCACTGATTACCTCTTCATCCTATTTAACTTCGACTTCCATAGCACTCTAGTTTTATATTTCTACTAAATTCTCAAGCCTCAGTTTCTTTTGCTAGATCAACATCTAGTTTCCAATAAATTTTGACCCTCTTTTTTTTCCCTCTAACTCCCTTGATGATTTTATCAGCTCCCATGAGGTCTATTATTGTCTCTATATAAATGATTCAGCATACATTTCTTTCCTGAATTCCAGTCTTATATCAGTAGTCTGCTGGAAATTTCTACCTAGATGTCATGCTGGCATTTTAAAATCAAGATAAATTAAACTTACTCCTTATATTTGCCTCTAAATTTATCCCTTCAACTAAATCCCCTGTTTTCATAAAAGATACCACTATTCTTCTAATCAACTTGATTACTAATTTTGGAATGTTTCTTGACCTTTTCTTCTTTTTCACTTCCAGTACTTTATCACTTGCTCTATCTAATTTAATTTCTATAATAGCTTTTACATGTGTCCTTTATTCATTCTCAGAGACTCAACTCTTGTTTAATACTTCATCACCACTCATTTGTACTATTACAATAGCTTTCTAATCGATTTCCCTATTTCCATTCTCTCTTCCCTCCAATCTATTCATCCCACAGCTAGATTGATATTCCTAGTACTCAGTCTGCTCAAATCACTCCTCTACCCCAAAATCTTTAAAGGCTTTTGTTACTTCTAAAATAAGATACAGGACCTTTGCTTTTTAAGACCCCTACATATTTCATTCTCAATGATGCTAATTATCTTCCAGACATTTAAAATTACTCCCTTCACACATCTACTTTTATAGTGTTTTCTAATGTTTACTCTTATTAGTTATCCCCCATACAATGTATTGCATCTTCAACTTCAGTGACTTACCACAGACTACCCCCATGCCTGGAATGTACTCTATCTTCTTCTCTGCTTTATTCAATTTCTTAAGTCACAGAACAACTTAGATGTCATCTTTTAAGTGAAGTTTTCTCCTGTTTTCCCAAAGGACTCTGTCCTTCTTGAAATTACTATGTAGATAATTCATGTACATTTTCTGCCCATACATGGTATTCCCTCATCTTTTCAGACAGAGAGTGTTTCCTTTGTGTTGGTATATTCTTAGCACCAATCATAATGTTTTGTATAATGTATTTCATATATGCTTATTGTATTGAAATAAACTGAATTCCGGGTCAATCCCTGTCAAAGCAACTGAAAAATTCACCACTTTTCACCCATCAAAATTCCCATCTACTCATCCAAATCACCTGTTAGACCTTGAATTAAAAGGAAGAGAAGAAGCAAACTACAGAAGAGGAGGATCATGCTTGGAGGAAAAAGACAACAAGGCTAACAGAAGCTTGGAGAACAATAGTGTGGTTCCATTTTCTTGGTCAGTCGAGGTTATGCAGAGTAAGAAAGAATACACGCATCAGTGAACAGACATGTAAGAACAACAAATAAAGCATGATTTCCATGCCCTGCTTTTCTCACCCACCCTCTCATCTGCCCTTCCTGTCATCACAGCCTCCACATTTCCTTCAGGATGTCAATTAAGGGTAGAAATCACTCAAAGCACCCTGACTTCACATAGAAAACATTAAGTATGGTGTCATTGGTGTGGAAACTCAACTATTTCCATAATTATGTGATAATTGAGAATGTTTGAGTAAGACCACCTTTGTCTTTATTATGTGATGACATCTTTAAAAAATTAAAGTAACTAGATAATTAGCAACCACAGAATAAAAATATATTTTCTCTAGAATCAGGGAAACTGGATTTATGACCAAATTTTAGTGTGTATTTCTAATGTGTCCTCGTAAAAATCATTTAACCTGTCTGGGACTTTGTTTTCTCTTCTGTAGATAAGTAGAATATATTAGATTACTTCTGAAGAACCATTCCATTTTAGATTTACAATCCTATAACATTATTACCACATAATTCCAGAAGTAGAAGTAGCCCAAACCACACTTGAACAAACTTTTTTCTTTCTTTTAAAATATTTATTTGTTTAAAACTAAATACAAAATAAGAAAAAATTCAAAAATTCAATAATTCAAAAAAGTAAAAGAAAGACAGAAAAAAATAAAAATGGAACACTGTCATATGCTTAGCAGAGCATCATGGAGGATTCAAAATATGTAACAATAAATTTCCATGTTAAGAAAAAATATATAATAATAAAATAAATTATATCCATAACTGTCCATTTTTTTCTTTGCTTCCTTATAGTTTTGTCCTCTTCTGAGCAATTTGAACTTTATTTTTCCCCTTTCATCTCTCCCACATCCTATGTAAGCTAGAGTTAAACACTCACATTTGTGTGTATATGTATTTATCTATGTATTATAAATATGTGTATATATATGTGTATGTATGTACACACCTATACATACACAATTACATTTATCTAACTATGCATCTAACATAAAATTAATGACTGATGTATAATATAGATTTTCTCTTAATTAAATCTTTAAAATTGACTTTAAGATCAATGATTACTAACTCTACTTTTTTTTCCTAATTAATTCTACTCCTGATACTTGTTATAGTCTTTTCTTCTTTCATATCTCTGATAACTCTTCTACTTTAATTCTATACCTTAACTTGTCTTGGTATTATTTAACTTTTCCTTACCCAGGATCCCTCACTTATCTTCTGCCCTCCACTCTTTCTTTTCTTCTCTATTGCATTTCTATTAATCCTTATATTTTATACTGCTACCATTAATCGCAAAAACACCTTTCTGTCCCCCCCACCTTATCCTATTCCCCTCTTTCCCTCCCTCTATATCACTTTCCCATTAATCTACACACTTTATTACTGTCATGAATCCACATACCTTTCTATACACAGCCCTTTCCTATTCTATTGCCCTTAATTTTTTAATAGATTTTGGAGGGCGATATATCCTTCATTGTCTTGAAAAATCTGTGAGTTAGGTGAATGCCTATTAAAAATAATAATATTATGATTATTTTTGCTGGATATGATATTTTCGGCCACAGAAATAAAACTTCAATACCTTCTTTTATCTCCTAGCAATCAAAATAGAATTAACTATTGTTTTTGTTGTTTTCTTCTTGGAATCCACTACAAAACTTTCCTTTCTGGAATTTATTATCACCCTTTAACACCTTCTAAACTTTAACACTCTTATTATTAGTCTTATAAGGTCACATCCCCATTGTACTTTTGTATCATCTACAGTTACCTCCTCTTACCTCCGTCTGCTATGTTAAAAACAAAATGAAACACCTTTTTTATGAAACCTCTATTACTAGGGTCTATAAACTTAAAACATATTTTAATACTATAAATATTTTTTCATAATATATATTATGCTTTATGAATTTAAAAACATTCTGAGAAGTTGTGGATGAGCTAGAAGAAATGACAAAGTGATCTACCTCCTTTATCTCAGCATTTTGTTCAATTTGAATACAAGATGAAAAAGGCAGAAAGGTGCCACAGACTAGAAGGTTTAGAACAATCTTTGAGATTGAGGTGAGATATGAAAATTATTAGGAGATGCCAAATTTTAAAAGAGCACTAACAAATAGTTCTGTATACTCAAAGGACTCCTTAAGAACATTGTACTCATTTTAAATCCCACCTTTTCCTTTGATCCATGGCATTGTGCCATCTATGACTAAATAATAATGGTGGCTGTTTCATTGCATAGTGGGAAGTGATGAAAGTAATTTTGATTGAAAGAAATTGAATCGATTAATCAAGGTAAGAATGTCATAAAAGCTCAGAGAGAAATTAGAAAGAATTTTGGAAGCATATTGAATCCCAAGGTTATTATCTTTTTCATGGATAGTATTTCAGAGTTGACTAAAAAAATAACTCTTTTAAGTACATCTTATTTATTATAGTTATAATTTCCTGACCTGAAAAGACCATTATTTCCACTTATTCTTTATCTCCCTTCTTATTCAGTCTCTCTACTTAATTTCTTAACTAGTTTATACAGAAATGTATCTGCCTCTTTCCCAAATTCAAATAGCTATGCAATGTACGTGTTAGAGCATTACTACCTACTTCACAGGGGTATCAGGAGTAAAGCATTTTGGGAAACTGTTTTACTGTTATTATGAAAAAGTAAAATATCTGTAAAGGCAGCATGATGTAATGAAGAGAGATCTGGCTTTGGAGTTCAAAAGAATTAGGTCTATACTTTGTCTCTGATGTACATACTGTTTGATACTTATAATTTGACCTCTTAGTGCTTCAGGCAGATCAACACTATAGAATGTAAAACAAGGAGAAAACTTCAGCAGTGAAAAAGTTAACTTTTTTTATTTGTTCAATATATTTTTATTGATGATGTCTTTTAAGACATTTTTGAACAAAAGGTACAATTGGTAATTTGTTGCAGCCTACTTATATGCATCAAGTATGTTCCAATTTATTTTGGGTCTTTAATCAGTGTTCAGGATAGTGCCTGACATAACAAGAGCTTGATAAATAATTCATTTCATTTATTGATAGTTTATTTTAAGAACATAATATCCCATGACTTATAAGAACATAGAATAATTCAGGGCAATAATTATGTTCAATAATTAATATTCAAGGAAACTTCTTGGAATCAATGAAATAACTTTCTAATCTGTTATTCTCCAGTGTCTTCAATTTTTAATATATTCTCTATATAAAAATCAAAATATTCTTCCTAAGGTTCAGCTCACTTCACTTTCACTCTCATCTTATGCTCCAAACCATACCACATTTTCCTAATTTATCTAAAATTAAAATACATATTCCTTAGCTTGTCAGTTAAACTTTTCTAGTATCTACATCTAAATTACTTCCCCAGGCCTATTTAATTGCTAAGAATATACTTCTTCCCCATCTATGTCTACAAAATTTCTTATCTTTCTTCAAGAATCAGTGTGATTGTTACCTGATGTTATTTGCGTTGATAACCTCAACTGCTCTCATTTTATTCCTTCTCAGATATTCCAAGAGCATCATATCTGAGGTATTCTCTCACCCCGCCCACGTGATCCTAGTTCATATTATATTTGACTTCGGTCATATCAAATCTATCAAGGAGATATTCCTTATAATTCAGTGTGGTCATAACTAGAACACACTTCTCTCTCTCCATCATAAGTCTATTGAAATTGACCTAAATCACCTCATTGTTGAAAAGAGTCATATCCATCATTGCATTATCTGGTTTTTGCTGTGGACAATGTTCTCCTGGTTCTACTCATTTCACTTAGCATCAGTTTATGTAAGTTTCTCCAGATCTTTCTGAAATCATCTTGCTGATCATTTCTTATAGAACAATAATATTCCATAACCTTCACATACCTTAACTTATTCATGAAATCTCCAACTGATGGACATCCACTCAGTTTCCAATTCCTTGTCACTACAAAAAAAGAACTGCTATATCTGGGTCATTTTCCCTTTTTATGATCTCTTAGAGATATAGGCCCAGTGTAGAAACTGCTGGATCAAAGGGTATGCACAATTTTATAGACCTTTGGGCATAGTTCCATATTGCTCTGCAGAATAGTTGGATCAGTTCACAACTCCCCCAAAAATGTATTAGTGTTAGTTTCCAACTAGCTAGTTGTAATTAACTAAATAACTAGTATTAGTTTCCCACATCATTATCTTTTCCTGTCTTCTTAGCTAATCTGAGAAGTATGTAGTGGAACCTCAGAGTTGTCTTAATTTTAAATTCTCTGACCAATAGTGATTTAGAACATCTTTTCATATGACTCCAAATGATTTTAATTTCTTCATCTAAAAATTGTCTATTAATATCCTTTAACCATTTGTCAATTAAAGAATAGCTTATGTTCTTATAAATTTGAGTCAATTCTCTATATATTTTGGAAATGAGGCCTTTATAAGAACCCTGATATGTAATTTTTTCCCATTTTCTGCTTTTTAAATCTTGTCTGCATTGGTTCTGTTTGTACAAATTTTTTTAAATTAATATAATCAAAATTATCCATTTTGATAATTTTTCTAGTTCTTCTTTGGTCATAAATTCTTTCCTTCTTCATGGATTCAAGAGGTAGGCTATATTTTTTTCTTTTGATTTGCTCATAGTATCACTTTTTGTGTCTAAATCATAAACCTGTTTCGACCTTATCTTGGTACAGTGTGTTAGGTAGTTGGTCAGTGCCTAGGTTCTGTCACAGTATTTTACATTTTCACAAGCAATTTTTGTCACATAGGGATTTTTTTTTTCTCAGCAACTGGGATCTTTAAGTTTTTCAAACACTAGATTACTATAGTCATTCACTACTGTGTCTTGTAAACCTAACCTGTTCCAATATTCTATTTCTTAGCTAGTATGAAATGGTTATGATCACTGCTTTATAATATAGTTTTGCATCTGGTACAGCTTGGCCACCTTCATTTGTATTTTTTTTTTCATTTATTCCCTTACAATTCTTGACCTTTTCTTCTTCCAGATAAACTTTATTATTTTTTTTCTAGCTCTATAAAGAAATTTTTTGGCAGTTTGATTGGTATGGCACTTAATAAGAAGATTATTTTAGTTAGAATTGTCATGTTTTATTATATTAGCTCAGCCTACCCATGAGTACTTGATATTTTTCCAAATGTTTTAATTTAACTTTATTTGTGCATAAATTGCTCTGTCACTGTGTTTATATAGTTCCTGACTTTGTCTTGGCTGGTAGACTCCCAAATATTTTATATTATCTATAATTATTTTACTTGAAATTCCTCTTTGTATTTCTTTTTTTAATATTTTTATATTTTTATTTTATTTTTTTATTAAAGCTTTTTATTTGTATAACATATGTATGGGTAGTTCCCCAACATTGATCTTTACAAAGCTTTCCAATACAAATTTAACCCCCAGTCCCCTCCCCTCCCCTAGACGGCAGGAAGTCCACTACATGCTAATAATGTTGAAATGCTTGAGAAGTTATGCAAGAAAAATCCTATCTACAAGAAAAAAAAAAGAATCAGAGAAAGGCAACACAATGCAAACAAATGTCAATAGAGATCATGAAAATGTTACGTTTTGGTTCATATTTCATTTCCCTCTCTCTGGGTGTATATGGTTTTCTTCAGTGAGCAATTGGAACTGGTTTGAGACAATTCTTTGTTGCAGAGAGCCATGTCCATCAGAATTAATAATCTTGTAATACTGTTGTTGCTGTGTATGATGATCTCCTGGTTCTGCTCATTTCACTCAGCATCAGTTCATGCAAGTCTCTCCAGGCCTCTCTGAAATCGTCCTGCTGGTCGTTTCTTACAGAGCAATAATATTCCGTAACATTCATATACCATAATTTATTCAGCCACTCTCCAATTGATGGGCATCCCTTCAGTTTCCAGTTTCTAGCCACCACAAAAAGGGCCACCACAAACATTCTTGCACATGTGGGGCCCTTTCCCTCCTCTAAGATCTCTTTGGGATATAGGCCCAGTAGAAACACTGCTGGGTCAAAGGGTATGCACAGTTTGACAACCTTTTGGGCATAGTTCCAAACTGCTCTCCAGAATGGTTGGATCCGTTCACAGTTCCACCAACAATATATTAGTGTCCCAGTTTTCCCACATCCCCTCCAACATTCATCGTTATCTTTTCCTGTGATTTTAGCCAATCTGACAGGTGTGTAGTGGTATCTCAGAGTTGTCTTAATTTGCATTTCTCTGATCAATAGTGATTTGGAGCAACTTTTCATATGACTAGAGATGGTTTTAATTTCATCATCTGAAAATTGTCTGTTCATATCCCTTGACCACTTATCTATTGAAGAGTGGCTTGAATTCTTATATACATGAGACAATTCTCTATAAATTTTAGAAATGAGGCCTTTATCAGAACCATTAAATGTAAAGATGATTTCCCAATTTGATGCTTCCCTCCTAATCTTGTCTGCATTTGTTTTGTTTGTACAGAAACTTTTTAACTTAAGATAATCAAAATTATCCATCTGGTGTTCATTTAGGAGTTCCAG
>JAJPUD010030756.1:0-12965 GCA_023553655.1 Myrmecobius fasciatus | reverse complement strand
TTCTCCAATTATTTTTTAGTTCCTGGCCTCCAGCAGGAGGGCAAGAGTTGAGAAAGAGAGTCAAGCAGGTTCAGGGGCTTGCCCCTCAGCTTTGTCTCCCTGGATGGGCGAGATCATCAGAGTTACTAATGTGACTCCTGGTGGGCCACTGATCCAAGGATGTGAATACAAAATGTGAAAACTTCCTATTCTTCCAAGTTATTTCTGAACTCTCCCTGGTTTTGTCCCAAGCATACATTGGGTTACTGTTTGCTGTCCTAGTGGTGGGCTAGAGAGACTCCCAGGTGCATGTTTCCAGCTGGAAGTAAGCAGCAGCCTCCCAGTCACCTTTGGGACACTTGCAGAGACAAGTCAAGGATATTTCTGTATCTCACATCATCCTTCTGCTCTGTCACAGGAGTCTCCTTTATAGTAACCATCCAGTAAAGTAATTGACATTTCTAAGTGTATTTCTTTGTGTCTTTAGTGAATGATCGAATGAATCAACCAAGGTATGAATGCAGATATGAAGCATTCACTGAAGGAGTTCACTGTGCAGGGTTCTGTGCCAGCCATGGGGTGACAGAGAGACAAGTAAGACTGGACTGGCTCCAGAGAATCCTAAATCCTCACTGGAGAGACAAGACTTAGGGGTGGTGGCAGCTACAATTCAGATGGAGAACTCCTATGGTCTCTAGGGTGCGGCAATAGAACAGACATTAATGCCTCCTCTTTTAATGTGGTTTCTCTTGGTAAAATCCTACTGGTTCCTGAGGGTCACCCTTTTTAGAGTGTCAGACACTTTGAGTTTAAGAACATTTTTGTCTGAGTCATCAGTAGGTGTTCCTGGGACCCCTGCAGGAGGCCAGGCTGCTTCTCCACAAGGGGTCTTCTCACAGCGATTCCTGGGGACCCCCGGACTGAGAGGAGATGGTGGCCAAGGCAGTGAAGCAAGCTTGAACCCCCCCCCCCGGCACATGCTGGCCCCTCTCTCCCCCAATGGCCTTGCTGCTTCAGCTGGGCTACCTTCTTCTCTGTCCTATGGGTGGCAGTTGGTGGGTTCAGCTGGGCCCTGCTCCCTTGGAGTTATTTCCTTAGCTGATGACAGAGGGCTGATATGGAAGCAGGACTTGTGCCCTGGGGGGCTGCTGCCCCTCCCATGGCTCTTCATTATATGCTTGTCGGTAGAGATTTGTCAAGACTTGGTGGTAGTGGTGAAGAAGGTGATCCCCAACTTGACAATCATGTCTCCCCTTAATGACGTCTATGGGACATGGCCTAGAAGCTCTGTGAGAATTTCTGTCTGCCTTCTTCTCTTTCTGTCTTTCTTTCCCCCATTTTCTGTCCTCTTCTCTCCCCTGTTTCCTGTCTCTTCTCTCTGTCACTTCGGAGCCCTGGACTTTTTCTGGTATATTGATATATTAACATTTCTCACTTGAGAAGCTCTTCATGATTCAACAGTAGGTTCCCACAATTCTACATAAAACCCTTGGTCTTGGTCATTACTGCAAAAAAACCCAAGACATTGAAAGTGTCAGATCCATCTTGGCAAACAATGAGAAATCCAGTGAGGGGCAGCCAAAATTCCTTTGCTGAGAAGGACACATGGTTGTTATTTCAGAGAAAACCGAGGATGTGCTGGGCCTGATGAGCTAGCAAACCCTTCATATCTCATCACCAAGACTTGAATGCTTTTGCAGGAATTGAAGAGCTCAGGTGCAAGACATTTTTTACTTCCTTTCCAGCTAATCAGTGGTAGGTATAATAACAGTGTTGGCGACTGAATGAATTAAGAGATATACTGGCATTCCAAAATCAAGATGAAATAGAAAGAACACAGAATAATACCTGAAACTGAGTATATACTCTGCTGCCCTCAATGGTAGCAGCAGAGCTACATGAGTAGGTGATCCTTGATCCAAAGCTTCTGCCTGTCAGCATATACACTGCTGCAGACAACACTGACTCCTGCTTGAACCTCACCTGCACTGGACTGGTTCATCACCTAATATGTCTCCTCTGCATGTGGCCCATCAGACTCCAGGCAGGTCATTGTATTTTAGAGATTGGTGAAGAGGGCTATTGAAAGTAAGCAGAGTCCTCCCCGTGCTCTTGCTCTTAGGGCAGAGATCTCAGGCAGAGTGTGTCCCCATTACTGTCACACAGCCTCAAAGCCCAGCTCTGCAAACTTCCTAGAAGGTCCTACAGGTAAGTCTTTGAGAAGGATTTTGTCAGTGTCTGGGCCTTGCGTGTACTGGTCTCCAGTCCCCTCTTTGGCTCTCCCTCAGTAATTGGGACCTGCTGTGTGAATCAAAGATAAATCTCACTGTGTGGACATCACCAATGAATGATATCAGCCAGAAGGAAGAAGTTGTAATGTAATGTTTGTTTGGGGGGAGGGGTAAGGGAAGTGACACTGGTTGTGTCTTGGTCTTGATTTCCTTTTTCCCCTTGAGGCTTTAAAAGCAATTACATTTGTCTGTATTGTTTGTTAGTATAAAAAAATGAGGGCAGTAGGAGATTTTTTAGGGAAATAAAATGTAATTTAAATTTGAATAGATCTTGCCTGACTCTGCCTTTGATAACCTTGATCTTGAAATCCTAGTCACCCATAAACTCTACCATTCCATCTTTTAAGGATTTCTGGATTCTCTGGTTTGTTGGGATTCTCTGGGTTGGCACTTTCCATTTTCACCAAAGCAGGTTTTCTGTTCTTCTAGAAAGCATAGTGGTTTCTGGGGGTGGGAAGGCAGTGCTGAACTCAGCCATCTATCCAGGATCTATCCACCTCCTCAAAACTTCTGGCCTCCACCCCTCACCCTTCATCACTCCTCGGGGAGTCTGTGTTGTGCCTGAATGTGTGTAGTTCCAGTCAGACCTCTTGCTGTGCTGGAAGCTCAGTCCTCTGATAGAGGGGTCTCTCTTATTACAGCCTGGCTAGTCCTGGTCCCTTGTCTTTAGGATGATGATAAGTAGGCTTCACTGAGCCTTATTTTTTTTAATACAGCCTGTGGAAGGAGAGTGTAATGATAGGCAGAGACTTAAACATGATATGTATCAGCATCAGGACCCTCAACTTCCTTTCTCTCAAGGGGGATCATTAAGGATACTTGGGTGGCTAGGAGAGGGACAGAGACACACTGGTAATCATTTCAAATGTGAGGTCTTTACCTTTTCCCAGGCTATTTCTATACTAACTTGGCCTCCCAAGTACTGGGAGCATCAGGATGCTGGTATGTTTCTAGATATTCTTCTCCTTATTGATCCATTTTCTCAGCAATTTTGTAAACACTATGTTTTGTTCCCAGGGATGTGGGATGAAGAACTCCTCCTCGCCACTCCTTGGGCAAAGGCACAAGAGCCCAAGTGCCTGACGCCTCTGTGAACTATTCCTTTAGAAGTTGGGATGCTTAGGATGCTTAGGATGGTCACCCTGAAAGTTCTGGAAGAGGTATGGTCTGGAGGAGGGGTTTGGGGAAAGGGATGCAGAGTTAAGAGGCCAATAGAGTGAGAAGTGGAAAAAATGAGGATGATGGAAGCCAGAATCTACCTATCCCCTTGCCCTCTAAACCCAAGTTTTGCTCATCCTTGACTTACTAGTTCCATGTCCTACCACATTGAAACCACAAGCATTCATTGGGCATCCACTAGGTGCCATGTGTTTGGGGGTGTTGAATGACCAGGAAAAGGAGAAAAGCTTGGTCTCTGCCCCAAGGAACTCAGAGTCTCAAGGAGGAGGATATAATCTGTTAAAAAAATAGATGCTCCAGTTATCAAGGCAAGATGGCTTAGAATGCCATCTCCAAAGGGAAGAGAGCACCAACATCCAGAGGGCACGTGAACAGTCCTCCTGGATTTAAAGGGTAGTGCTTGAGCTTAAATAGGAAGGATGTCAGGGAATGATCCAACTCCTACATCCATCCTCACCATCATGCAGCCCAACCCCACCCCCTCCATCTGTGCCCTGGCCTGTGCATATGTCCTCTGAGTGGTGGTGGCACCCAGCTGGTGACTAGAAACACTTTTTTCCCCACCTGGAAAATGAACTTCCCAGCTTCCTAACTCCTCAGAGATACTAATGGGAAAGAGAGAAACTTTAACAGCCTGCCTGTATTGGGCTCTTTTTAGTAAGCTTCTGTAGGGGAATGGATATTGGGGGAGGGTAGGAAGGAAAGGAGGGTCAGAAACTGGACTGATGAAGTGCCTTAGTTTAGATTATCTATAACATACTAATTTTCTGCAGATTCAGAAAAGGAGAGCAGACCCCCAGAGGAAAGATTTTCCCTTCTTCCCGGGCTTCAACCTCATTCATCCCAAAAGAGTGGGTGAAGCTTAGGGGAATCAGGGCAAGTCCTACCATGGATTTCCATATCATGGGATAGGTTCATTCAAATATTTTCATTCTTAAAACCTCTCTTAAAGTTTTATTTTAGCAAAATTTCTTCCAATTTTAAATTTAAATTTTATCATTTTCCATAAAAATCATTTTTGGGATTTTAAATTTAACACATGAAAAAATTAAACAAAATCACTTGAATTTCACCTGTAAGGGGTTAAGAAACCAAAAATGAAATCTGTCCCCTCCTCTGGAAAGAGAAAAATCAAATGTTTTTTTTTTAAAGTCTTGCACTTGTGGGGCTTTTTTTGTCTTTCCCCAAAAAAATCCATTAATAAAATTCACAAAGTCTCTCTCTTCAGGCAGACATTTCTTCCTAGGGATGTCATGGATTTTTAGGGAATCAGGCCTGTTGTTGTGTAGGGGGTGGGTCTGGATTACGAAACAAACCTCAAAGAAGGACCAGGGAAACTAAGAACCTGTTCCCAAAGGAACCTCTGGGAAATCCAACAGGAAAAGGTCAATTTTCATACAAGGCTTCTGAACCAGAACCACCTGAAGCTCAAAGAATAAGATACAGAATCCATTCCTAAGACTGTAGGTGGGTAAGTCCTTAGTTTCCCTTGTCCTTCTTTGTGGTTTGTTTCCCAATCCAGAGGTATGTCAGCCTGTAGGCCAAGAACCCAGAATTATTGTCTCTAGATTTGTTCCTATAGGTGATTTGTAAGCTGATCAAAGGACAAGGTGTCCTTGAGCCCTACAGATTTAACCTGTCCAACCAGTGGGCACAGATGGCTTCCCAGAGACAATCATGATGAGGGCACCACCTTAGATTTGATCCACTGTATCTTTGAAGGGAACCTATGGGAACAGAGATGTTGAAGTTAGGTTTCAGACATACCCCAGTTTATCCTGAAATGCTTAATGCTTCTCTGCTTTCTCCTTCATGAGAATTATTTTTCAGAAAACTATCTCCATATAAATGTTACTTGCATGAGTTGAAACGCAGCTTTTAGGGACCTCCAGAGTCCATAATGGGATGGGGAGAGAGGGCTTTCCCTTGTAATCAGCTGTTTTCTTCTGTTCTGCCAGAAGGATTAATGCTCATTTCTAAGGTATGGTGAACCTTCAAAGAATTCCCCTCTCCCTGGGCTTCCCAATTGCAGTTGCATTGACTAGCTACTGTAGTTGGGGAGTAATGGGAGAACTGTATCATAATGAGGCTGGTACAGAATCATTGCTTGACCTCTTTTTTCTAAAAAAGGAATTTATAACATTTTGGGTTCCAAGTTGTCTGCCTCCCAACCCTGCATTAGAGAAAGCCAACATTTGCTATAGATATACATAGGTATACATCTTGGACTTGCTTCCTGTTTCTGCTCAGGCACCACCTTCCTGAAGCAGGAGCACTGTGCAGGCACCCCAGATGGTAGTGCCTTCTCTGAGGCTCCCTCTCATGTATCTTGCTTAGATCAATTGTGCACTTAGGTATTGACATTTTGTCTTTCCCCCTCCTTTTCTCCCATTAGTGTCTGAGCCCCCTTTAGGTGGGGACTAAATGTTTCTGGTTTTCCTGGGTTCCCCAGCACCCAGCAGAGAGACTGACACATCTAGTACGTGTCTCGGTCTCAGTGCTTGCAGGAAGCGGCATCAGGAAGTTAAGGATGGGCATCAAAGCAGTGGGGATGGTGAGGAGGGTGAAGGGAATAAGATGCATTCATATTTCTTTCATCCTCACTGCATCTCCTCCTTCCGCAGTCCCTTCTCCCTCCTTAGCCATTCTGCTCTCCAGACCAGGTGCCCCTCCCAAATAACACCTGCACCACAGGGCCTCCTCTAGCACCTTCAGTCTAACAAGTCCAAACCATCACTGCACCTGCCTCCCCCTTTCTGAACCCAGTGCATGCCCTGCCTCGGCCCACCAAACCCCCGGGCTCCCTTCTCCCCCCCCTTCACTCTTTGCTCTTGTGCTGATACATGAGGCTATTCTGCCCATGCACAAGCTCCCCACACAGGAGAACAACAAAGCCTTTCCACAGTTTCTGAGAGGACAAGTTCAAGAGGAGAAAAGAGTCCAGAAATGCCCCAATTCTGGACCGCTAGCCCTACCCTCAGATTAAACCAAGAGGCAAGTACTGTGAAGTGAGTGTATGTGGGACAAAAGTAGCCTAACTCAGAAATCACAAGGCACACCGTGTCCTGGTCCATCCCTGAATTGCTGGTTCCTTGCCTGACTGCTCCCCACCCTGGGTGGTCCTACCAAGTACAGGGCCGCAAAGCTGGGGACCTGTGCTCTGAGCCTGCTTTAATCTCAGCCCTTCCTCTTGCTGTGCTAGCAGAGGCTGATGTAAAAAAAAAAAAAAAAAACTAAAAAGAAAAAAGAAGCCCCAGGCCTGTTTGCCACTAGCTAAAGGAGGCCTAGGCAGGGTGTCCTAAGGGACTAGAATGTTCTCCCTCAGGGAAAGGGGCTTCTGGCCCAGCAGGGGGTCTCAGTGGAATGAGGCACCTCTGGGCTCCAGATGAACTCCCTGGGCAGAAATGAGCGGGAGACATCCTGGGCAGATTCCCTGAAGAAAACCAGAAAAGTGGGATTTGGGGAAAAGAAGAAGCCTTCTCATCTCACTGTTCCAGAGCCTGGACAAATCCTTCAAGGATGATAGTGATGTCTAGATCATCATTATCATAGGCAAATTCTAGTAAAATATAATTCAACTTCATTCTGTTTTCTTTCCCTTTTATTTTGGTCATTTTGGTCAAAATCTTCTTCCTTTCAGCATTTTTTGTAGAATAACATGAAATGTAGACAAGTGTAATTTCTTGAATTCTTCCTACTTGGGTTTAAAAATTATATAAAAGGAAAAAAACAGAATTAACTATTTCAGCAAAAAAAAATCAAAGGTGAATATTTTTGGTATTGCACTAAACATTAGCTTTAAAAAAAAGATAAACCTACCTTGCCCTCTGCTTTGGCATAATAAACCACTGATTTCATGGATTTGTAGCTAGCTAGTAAACATGTAGTTAGATAGGGACAAATCAAAATTACTGAGGGAGATCTGGAGAAGAGACTGGAGAGCAGGGATTTCTGAAGCTGGGCTTTGAAAAAGCCAGAAATCAGGGCTCCCAGCCTCCAGCCTCTGCAGACCCCCCCCCCAAAGACCTGTGTTTCTCTTGAAGCTGTAGGTCCTAAGGATTACTTCCACATTTTATAATGAGGGCTGCAAGTTGTTCAAGATTAGTTAGTCCAGAGGAACTTCTGTTGCATTTCTTGGGAGCTGGCTTGGACAAGAATTCTTCCGTTCTCCACTCTGGGTTTGATCTCCAGTTCAGAGGAGTCCAACATCAGTGGAGGTGTGCCACAGACCCAGAAACGTTCTCCTACATATGACTTCCATGGAGACCCTATGAAAGGTGGCCTTTTTGACCCCAGGTATTTGGGAGATCTAAACTGTGGACATTTAGGGCCTCCCATAGGTGCCCATGAAAAGGGCTCTAAGTGCCCATCCCTTTGGGTGAGCTTGAATCTCATCACTGCTTCATAAAAGGAACCCCCTGATGGTCAGGCTTTTGTCTGGCAGATAGTGGGGAAAGAGGGGTGCACTAAAGAGCCAGTGAAAAGTATTCAGGCAGCCTTCCTTATGGGACAACTCAGCACTCACCATAACTTCAGAAAGGAGATCTTGATATACAAACAACAGGTAGCTGTCATTTTGGTGAAGCAGATATGCCCCCAAATGCCAGGTTTCAAGGGAAAAAAAACTGGATCTGGGCCTTATCATTGTGGCACTTACTGAGAAGAATCAAGGGGATTTCTGTATTGCTCACCTCTGTGTGTGTATGTGTGTGTGTGTCTGTGTGTTACTAAACAGAGAATAAATGAATGACTACATCCTCCAACACTTTTTATATGCAAAATGCTGGAAATACAGATAGAAAAATAAGGCTATCCTTGTTCTCAAGGACATTAAATTCTCATTTGCTTGGGATTTAGGATGAGTGTCAGAACTTACTTTCCTAGGTCTTCAGTAACTCTGACTGGAGCCACTGTAACACTTAGAGCCAGACTGAATGTTCATGGGGTGACCTTTCAAGATGATATCTGGAGGCCCTGAAATTTCTTGATCAGGGTCTGATGGAATATGGTAGTTAAGGCAATCATAGTAGCCTGCTCCTCCTCACACATGTTAACTCCTCTGTCCCCAAAAAGGCCCTCACTGCTTGAGCTGGCTTCTCTATCCTGTGGATAGCAGTTGGATCCCTAGTTGTTTCCTTAGATGATGAATATGAGGGTAGTCAGGAACTAGATTAGTTGTTCAACAGTGTTGTTCCCATTCCCAGTGCTTTGTTGTTGAAATCCTTGACAATGGCAGTTTGAATTGTTACTGAGGGTGATAAGACAATCTCTGCCATCATTTGTCCCTTTAATTATGACTGAGGGAGGTGGCCTACAAATTCTATGAGAATCTCTATCTCTGCTCTTTCTCTTTGGATGTTTTTGCTTTCTCCCCACCCTTTTTATCTCTGTGTTTCTATCTTCTCCACCTTGTTATCAACTGGGTCACCCTCACAAACTTCTTCTGTCTCTTCTTTCCTGTCTCCTCTCTCTGTCACTTCTAAATCTTGGGCTTTTCCTGTCAAATTGACATATTAAATATTTCTCGTTGGAGGAACTCTTCACAATTTCTCACTATGTCACTCTTGGTTTTGGCCAGTGCTCAACAGACACAAGACTGAAAAAATTAGATACATTTGTAAAGAGAAGCAGGGACCCAATGAGGGCTAGGAAAGATCCCTGTGCTGAGGAAGATGCCTGGCTATTCTTTCAGAGAAGAAGCAGGATGAGGTAGGAAACCCTTCAGAAATCATCACCAAGGACTCTAGCACTGAAAATCTCTGCAGAAATATTGAAAGTTCAGTGGAGGACATTTCCCACCTCCTTCCTTATTATTCAGGAAGTGCCAGGCACTCTGCTGACCTAAGGTCTTCTTAAACAGACAGGAGTCGGACCAAAATTTTTCTCCCCAAATTGCTCCACAACATTCATACCGCTGCTACTGATTCATTAGAGAACCACACAAGAGGAAGGATTTGTTGTTAGGGAAATCACAATAACCTGGGATCCATGGGAAACCTGACTCCAACATCTTTGTTCCCATCAGGAGGTCCTCAAATAGGCAGTTGGCTAAACAAGCATTTGGAGTATGGGAACAAGGAAATAATTTGTTCCAATGGAAACAGGGTGCAGATGCTGGTTTCCCTTATGGCAGCAGGTGGGAAAAGCCCAGTTCAGGGGATGCAGAGGTGTTATGAGATTTGGGCAAGTCCCATCTAGTCCTTCTCTAGTTACAAATGGCTTGCAAATGATGGAAGACAGTCTTCATTGGGGAAGAACCATTGCTTAGTGCAGGCCCATCATTCTCAACTCTGTCAGCCACAACTGCTGACCAACTGGCCCCCTCTTATAGAGGCACCAAACCCAGCCCACCTTTCCCTGCCTCCTCTGGTCCACCTCTGGCTGTCATCTCCTGAAGAAGCAGCTCCTTTGGAGCAGAGATCAACCATCCACACTGACAACCAAGTGTTACACAGAGACAGGCAATCCAGACAAGCGGCAGTAGCAAGGGACCCCTGGGAGACCAGGAAGGTTAGGCTCCCACTGCCACCTTGTTCACCATCTTGTCACGGGTCCTGATGGAGAGAGCCCAGGAGTCTCAGCCCAGGAGCCTTGGGAAGAATAATGCTTCTCGCCTCATTCTGTGAGGGATCCCCTGTGGAAATGCAGTCTGGCAACAGCTCCTGCAAGGCCTACAACTTCAGCCTACAACCTTCAGGTCCCAGAAGAGTAAGTTCTTGCCCCAAAGTCTTTGTCTCTGTCCAGTAGGCCAACCTCTGAAGTGGATATGATTTTTTATCACTGGAAATGACATTAAAGCAGAGGTATTAGCATCTGCTTTGCTGTTGTACCCTAAGATTCATGAGACCTCTACTAGGGAAGTGCAGCTAAAACCAACCCTAACTGTGATCACCATCCCCCATTAGAATATAAACTCCTTGATGGCAGGGACAATCTTATTTTTTCTATTCATATTCTTGGTATTTAGCCTAGTGATTTACACATATAAAGAATTATGAAATATTGACACACAGAGAGAGACAGAGCAATAGAGACAGAGTGAAGGAGACGCACACACACACACAGTGGAAGACAGAAATTCTCACAGAGTTTCTAGGCCATGTCCCATAGACGTCATTAAGGGGAGACATGATTGTCAAGTTGGGGATCACCTTCTTCACCACTACCACCAAGTCTTGACAAATCTCTACCAACAAGCATATAATGAAGAGCCATGGGAGGGGCAGCAGCCCCCCAGGGCACAAGTCCTGCTTCCATATCAGCCCTCTGTCATCAGCTAAGGAAATAACTCCAAGGGAGCAGGGCCCAGCTGAACCCACCAACTACCACCCATAGGACAGAGAAGAAGGTAGCCCAGCTGAAGCAGCAAGGCCATTGGGGGAGAGAGGGGCCAGCATGTGCCGGGGGGGTTCAAGCTTGCTTCACTGCCTTGGCCACCATCTCCTCTCAGTCCGGGGGTCCCCAGGAATCGCTGTGAGAAGACCCCTTGTGGAGAAGCATCCTGGCCTCCTGCAGGGGTCCCAGGAACAGCTACTGATGACTCAGACAAAAATGTTCTTAAACTCAAAGTGTCTGACACTCTAAAAAGGGTGACCCTCAGGAACCAGTAGGATTTTACCAAGAGAAACCACATTAAAAGAGGAGGCATTAATGTCTGTTCTATTGCCGCACCCTAGAGACCATAGGAGTTCTCCATCTGAATTGTAGCTGCCACCACCCCTCAGTCTTGTCTCTCCCGTGAGGATTTAGGATTCTCTGGAGCCAGTCCAGTCTTACTTGTCTCTCTGTCACCCCGTGGCTGGCACAGAACCCTGCACAGTGAACTCCTTCAGTGAATGCTTCATATCTGCATTCATATCTTGGTTAATTCATTCGATCATTCACTAAAGACACAAAGAAATACACTTAGAAATGTCAATTACTTTATTGGATGGTCACTATAAAGGAGACCCCTGTGACAGAGCAGAAGGATGATGGGAGATACAGAAATATCCTTGACTTGTCTCAGCAAGTGTCCCAAAGGTGACTGGGAGGCTGCTCACATCGATCTGGAAAGTGGCACCTGGGGGCAGTTCTGCCCCACCACAAGGACAGCGACCAGGAGCTTCTGCATCTGGGCCTTCTTTTGGAAGGTGTGGTGAGCACTGATCCTCCCCAAAATGGTGTCTGCTGGGGTCTTCTTCACTGGCTCCTCCTGGAAATCTTCTTTGGCCTCTGGGTGGAACATCCACAGGATCTGGGTTTCACAGCCTTCTTCCATTGCTGCTCTCATCCCTTGGAGGATGGTTTCCAGGACTGCTTCTGGGTTTGTGGCCAGTGTGTTTAAAGGCTGATGTGACTCTTGACAGGGAAATAAGGCATTAAGATGAACCATATGAATCAGGAACCTGGATCTAAATAGACCAAGAAGAAGCAAAAGCAAAGCTGGAAGATTTTCATCCCTGGGATTTGATGAATTGGACAGCATACATATCTCACTCCGAAGTGAGGGTTCTCTCCCTAGGAGACTCAGGCTTCCCAGGTTCATAATGTTAGAGAGAGAGCAGGGCTTTGATCACAGGATTGTAGCGGTAGCTTCTGAACTTGTGGGTGTCCAGGCTCTAAAAGACCTGGGCTGGAACTTCCTCTGTAGATCTTCCTCAGTAATTGTAATCTGCCCCTGACCAACAGTAGGCTTGAGTAGCCAACAATCAGTGATGTCACTGGGAGGGTGATGTCAGCAGGAAGGAATTAATGGGGGTGGAAGAACCATCAAGGATGGCAAGTAGGTGGACAGGGATCACTGATGCAGGGCACAAGAGGGAAGCCTGGAGGTTTACAGGGTATCATTGCTTCTGTATTGAGTTCTTTGGAGCACCTGCAGAGGATTTTTTTTCTTGCCTCCCTGCTCCCATCACTTCCCTGGGAGTCCGCATGGAGCCTTGGGTTTGTCTCTTTCTGGAGAGACCCTCTGCTGGGCTGGAATCTCCCTTCCCTAAAATAGACGGTACTACATTAATCCTTCCTTGCCAACCTGGCCCCAGCTTTGGTTGTTCTCCTGTGAGTGGTTCCAAACAGAACCAAACAGAACAGGATTCTTCTTTTTAACTTTTAAAAATGCAATCTGTCTTAGGGGAGTAAGGGGAAGGGCTAAAATTTAAGCAGTCTCAGGGTTCAGACTTTCAACTTGCTGTCCCTGAAGTTGGTGGGGGGGGTGAGGGAACCAGCAAGGATGGCTGATAGGTGGGCAAGGACCCAGTGATGTGAGTATGGAATGGGAGACCTTGCTCTTTTACCCGGCAATTTCTGGGGTAACTTCCCTTTTTGTTGGCATTTTTGAACAATAAGAAAAGTTGAAGGCAAATGATATATCTTTGCTTTGGGAAAAGTGAAAATAACAGTAATCAGTGGGATCATCTTCTTCAATAGTAACTAAATAAAATGAATTTTTTTATGATGGATTTTTTACCATTTTAAGGCCTCATTCTTAGGTCAGACATTGTGGACCAGTGATGTGCTAGATTTTTTTTTTTTTTT
>JAJPUD010030755.1:0-12965 GCA_023553655.1 Myrmecobius fasciatus | reverse complement strand
AATTTTGTTTTTCAGTGAATTGTTGTCTTTTTCCAATTCACCAATTTTGTTTTTCAGTTCACCATTTTTATTTTCCAGTGAATTGGTGATTTTTTCCAATTCACCAATTTTGTTTTTCAGTGAACTGTTTTCTTTTTCCAATTCACCAGTCCTATTTTCCAGTTTTTGATATTTCTGTTGCCCTGATCTCAATTTATTTCCCCATTCTTCTTCTAGCTCTCTTTTGAGATTCTTAATGCAATCATCCAGGTAAGCCTTCTGAAAGGGAGACCAACTTAAGTCTGCCTTTGTGGCTTCATCTGGGATTGTTTTCATAATGTCAGGATCTGGGGACTGTTCTATTTTTTCTCCGTAAAAGCTTTCTATGGTGAGAGCTCTCTTCTGCTTCTTGCTCATGATTTAAAGTTGGGATATTGGTCACAAGCCGAGAAAACTGCAACAATTTATATTTGCCCTGGGGCAGTTTGCCGAGTTGACTCCCGGTCTGAGGCTGGTCGGGCTAGATTTGCACCAGGACCACGTTTTCAGCTTTTCTCAATCCACCCCCTTCCAAAGGCAGATCTGCCAAAGCACCTGCCCGCAAGCAGAGCAAAGTGGCCCAGGCGTCTCCCAGGGGCTTCCTGGGTGCCCAAAATCCGCCCCTCTATGGCAGCCCTGACTTCCGCCCCGGCTGGAGTCCGATCGCGACCAGAGGCCGATTTCCCCTGAGGCTAACCTTCTCCGGAGTTCTTTCAAGGTAGATCTTTTATAGAAGTGCGTTGTAGTCCAAATGCTTGGCGAGGACCTCACTCAGCAACCAGTTTTAAGGCTTACTTTCTGGATTTGAGGGAATGTCGGAGGGAGTTCACAGAGAAAGCTGTCCGCAGTTCGCCATCTTGGCTCCGCCCGCTACTCATCATTTTTAAGGAAAAGCCCATTTATATCTATACTCTTTAGTATTTTTAATAGAAATGGATGTTGAATTTTATCAAATGTTTTTTTCTGCATCTATTGAGATAATCATATGATTTTTGTTAGTTTGGTTATTAACAGAATTGATTATGCTGATAGTTTTCCTAATATTGAACCAGCCCTTCATTCCTCATATAAATCCTACTTGGTCATAGTGTATTATCTTGGGGATCACTTTCTGTAGTCTCAATGCTAATATTTTATTTAAGATTTTTACATCAATATTCATTAGGGAAATTGGTCTTTCTGTTTTCACCCTACCTGGTTTAGCTATCAGAACTATATCTGTATCATAAAAGGAATTAGGTAGTACACTTTCTTTCCCTTTTTTTTTCAAATTGTTTATATATTATTGGAATGAATTGTTCTTTGAATATTTGGTAGAATTCACATGTAAATCCATCTGGCCCTAGAAATGTTTTTCTTAGAAAGTTGATTAATAGCTTGTTCTATTTCTTTTTTTAAAAAAAAATGGGGGTATTTAATCTAAGATCAAATACATTTTTTTCTCTGCTAGCTTTCTAGAGCTCAAAAAAAAAGCTTTTACAACATTTTAAAAGTCCTTCAAAACTTCATTCAAATCTATTTTTCCAGTCTTATTGTGTATTATTTCCCCCTCTGACAATATTCTGTAATAGTCTAGATTATCCTTCTCTCTATTTATTGCATATGACATCCTACCTACTCAAGACTTTGTAATGGATGACTCTCACATCTGATATCCATGTGTACTGTCCTCAACTTTCTTAAAAATTCTCTTTTTCCTCCTCACCTTCTAAATAGTCTTTCTTGATAACCTCTCCATCTACTAGTTCCTTCCATATTAAATTATCTTATATTTAGCTACTTTGTGTTTATATGTATTCTATTTGCCAGTGTATCATATCTATATATATTTTTTTTACAAATATGTACTTTTTTCTCATTTTAGAATATGTTCCTTTAGAGTAGGAATTATTTAATTCTTTGTATTTGTAGCCTCAGTACCTAGAACATCAAACCTGGCACATAGTAAGTGCTTAATAAATGTTTATTGACTAATTGTTTGATTAAGATATCTTGGATACAATGATAGCTAATTCTGGTTTACAATCAACTTTATTTTATTTTTCATGTTAAAAATCACAAACTCTTTATTCCACAACTTGTAGATAAACTAATATTATGCAATTGGTGACAGATGTTGCCTTCCCACTCCCATCCCCCACAAAATGCTCTCTGATACTTATAAAATATTATGTTAATGTTATTATAACCAAGATGATTTCAGAAAAACTCCTGGAAATGTTTACATGAGCTGATCCAAAGTGAACTGAGCAGAACCAGACAAATACTGTATACAGTAATGGGAATACTGTAACAGTAACAGCAATACCGTATGATCAAGAACTGTGAATGACTATTCTCAGCAATACAAAGATTCAAGACAACTTCAAAGGATTCATTATGAAATATGCTGTCTCCAGTGGAAGAACTAATGTTTGAAGAAAACAAAACTAAAGCATACTATTTCTCTCTGTGTCTCTGTCTGTCCATCTGTCTCTCTCTTTGTTTCTTCTTGTATAAAATGAATAAAATGGCAATGTTTAACATGAAACATAAAAAAATAAAAATAAAATGGAGGTATTTAAATAATTTATTTCTTCTTTTGTTAACCTTGGCAATCTATATTTTGTTAGATAATCCTTCATTTCATTTAGATTATTAAATTTATTGGCAAAAATTTGGGCAAAGTAACTCCTAATTATTGCTCTAATTTCCTGTTCATTGGTGGAAAGTTCTCCCTTTTCATTTTTGAGATTAACAATTTGATTTTCCTCTTTCTTTTTTCTAATTAAATTAAATAAAGGCTTATCTATTTTTTTGGTTTTTACATAAAATCAACTTAGTTTTACTTATTAATTCAATAGTTTTCTTATTTTCAATTTTATTAAGCTTCCCTTTTATTTTCAGAATTTTCAATTTGGTATTTGAGGGTTTTTAATTTGTTCTTTTTCTAGCTTTTTTAATTGTAAGCCCAATTCATTGAAATTATCTTTATTTATTTTATCCAGGTAAGCATCTAGTGATATAAAATTCCCTCTTATAACCGCTTTGGCTGTATCCCACAAATTTTAGTAAGTTGTCTCATTGTTGTCATTCTCATGGATGAAATTATTATGTCTATGATTTGCTCTTTCATCTATTCATTTTTCAATATTAGATTATTTAATTTCCAATTAAATTTTGGTCTATTTCTCCTGGCCTTATTTTGCATGTGGTTTTTATTGCATCATTATTTGAAAAAATGCATTTACTATTTCTGCCTTTCTGCATTTAATTTTGTGATTTTTATGCCCTAACACATTGAAAATTTATGTATAAGTTCCATGAACCACTGAGAAAAAAGTAAACTACCTTCTGTCTCCATTCAGTTTTCTCCAAAGATTGATCATACCTAACTTTTCTAACATTGTGTTTACCTCCTTAGCTTCTTTCTTATTTATTTTGTGGTTTGATTTATCTAATTCTGAGAGAGCAAGTTTGAGATCCCCCACTAGTATGGTTTTGCTCTCTATTTCTTCTTGCATCTTTCTTAACTTCTCCTGTAGGAAATTGTATGCTATTCCATTTGATGCATATATGTTTAGTATTAATATTGCTACATTATCTATGGTACCCTTCAGTAAAATATAGTTTCCTTTTTTATCTGTTTTAATTAGATCTATCTTTGATTTTACTTGATCCGAGATCAGGATTGTTACCCCTGCTTTTTTGTTGTTGTTCACCTGTAGCATAATAGATTCTGCTCCAACCCTTTATCTTCAATCTGTATGTATCTCTATGCTTTAGATATGTTTCTTGTAAACAACACATTGTAGGATTTTGGCTTTTTATCCAGTCTGCTATCCACTTGTGTTTTATGGGAGAGTTCATCCCATTCACATTCACAGTTAAAATAACTAATTCTGTATTTCCTGCCATCTTATATACCCAAAGGAATGTTTTTTTTTTTCTCTTTCTTTTCCCCTTTCTTCCTTCCCCCCTCCCCAACATTTTGCTTTTGATATCCACCTTCCTCAAATAATCCTCCCTCCTTTAGGGCTCCTTCCCCTTTTTTTACACCTTTCCCCTACTTCTTCTATTTTCCCTTCTATTAGTCTTTTCCTTTCTTTTCCTCCTTTCCCTCCTACTTCCCTAAAAGTATGGACAAGTATCTCTGTGAAACTGAATGTGTCTGATATTGTCTTTTAGAGCCCAATATGATGAGAATAAGATTCACACAATGCTCATGCCCTCCCTTCTTTCCCTCAATTATATTGTTTTCTTTACCTCTTCATTAGATTTTTCCTTATTTTCACCTCCTTTTTACCTTGTTTTTCCTCTTTTTTTCCACCTCTAGTTTCTTTGTCATATTATCAAAGTAAAATCAAATTATACCCTAATTCCTTAAGTATACCCATAGTAGAAATTTAGTTCTCAAGAGTTCTTTCCTTTTTACTTTTTTTTATGCTTCTCTTGAGTTCTCTGTTTGGAGGACAATTTATTTTTTGTTGTTAAGATCTGGTCTTTTCATTAGAAATAGGTGAAATTCACCTATATAATTAAACGTCCATCTTCTTCCTTAGAAGATAATGCTCATCCTAGCTAGATAGCTAATTCTTGGCTGTAATCCAATTTCCTTTGCCTATCGTGATGTCTAATTCCAGGCCCTTTGATCCTTTAATGTGGTAGCTGAGAGATCTTGGGTGATTCTAATTATAATTCCTCAGTATTTGAATTATTTCTTTATAACTTCTTGTAGTATTTTTCCTTGGTGAGATAGTCCTGAAATTTAGCCACAATTTTCCTTGGGGATTTAATTTTGGAGTCTCTTTCAGGAGGTGATAGGTGAATTCTTTTGATGATAATTTTACCTTCTGATTCTAAAACATCAGGACTGTTTTCTTTCATGATTTCCTGGAAGATAGTGACTAGGTCATTTTTTTTTGTCATGGCTTTCAGGAAGTCCAGTAATGCATAGATTGTCTCTCCTAGATCTATTTTACAGGTCAGTTGTTTTTCCTATGAGATATTTCACATTTTCTTCTATTTTTTCAATTTTTTTTTGTTTTTGTTTCACTGATCTTTGAAGTCTTATTGAGTAATTTCCTTCCATTTGTTCAATTCTAATTTTAATATATTTTTCAATTATCTTTTATAGCTCCTTTTATAATTGACCAATTTGTTCGTTGCATACTTTTTCAATTTCACCAATTTTGTTTTTTAATGAATTGTTTTTTTCCTATTTCTTTTGTAGAGCATTGTATGTTTTTTCCCCATTGCTTCTTTTAATGATCTCAATTCCTTTCCCCATTTTTCTTCTAACTGTCTTTTGAGATTCTTTTTGCAGTCTTCCAGGAAAGCCTTGTGAAATGGGGACCAGATGATGGCCCCATTTGTGGCTTTCTTTGTATTTGCTTTACCTTTATTAACCTCAGGATCTGAGGTCTGTTCTCTCTCTGCATAAAAAGTGGGTATGTTGAGAGTTCCTTTTTGCTTTTTATTCATTTTTTTAAAGCTTGAGGTTGCATTAATTTGCCCTGGGTCAGTTCTGCTGATTGACTTCTGGTGCTGGGCTTTTGGGACTTGATCTGCGGTTCTCAGTGGTTTACAATCTACCTTTTACAAAAGGCAGATCTGCCAAAGCACCTGCCTGCAACCAGGGTAGAATGGCCCAAGAGGCTCACGGAAACTTCCCAGGTGTTTAGAAACTGCCACACTGAGTTCCGGCCGTGCTTCCTGCCCTGTCTCCCATAGCTGGCATCTGAGCTCAGCAAATGACTCACTGTCCAATTGAAACAGACCTGTTCTGAAGTTCTTCCAAGGTAACTTATTCTGGGAATGTGTTGTACTCCAAATATTTGGGGGTGCTTTGACTCCAGAACCAGTTTAGAGGCTTAAAGTGTGTTGGTTTGAAAGAAGGTCAGAGTTGATCAGAGAGAGTTGTGTCTGCACTCCACCATCTTGGCTCTGCCCCTGTGTTTCTCCTATTCTTCATCTAACTTGAAACCACTCTTTCCCTTTTGCCTTATGCCTAAATTCTAAGGATCATAGGTGTAAAAGCCATATTACATTGAGGATTGTGAAATATAGGCCATCCTGAACTCAAGGGTTCCAGAGAAGAAATTAAGGTACTTGTACATTCATAGAATAAGGTAAGTTATAAAACTGATGATCCCCCCCCCCAAATTACCTGACATATAGATAATGAAGGTACACATATTCCTCACACTAAATCAGAATATTTTCCTGTCAGAAGAATAATGGAGACCACAATACCATTATTAGGGCCTCCAACTTCACCACTGTGATATGCCTCTGATAACAAAGAATGTATTAAATTGTTGCAGAAGATTTTCCCATCATTTTCAAGGTATAATACTATGGTTTTTTTGTTTGTTGGTTTATTTGTTTACATAAGGTTTAGAGAAATACAACCCAAGTAAGATAAGGAAACCTTATCTTACTTACCTTAGTGGACATAGAATCAAAGAACATTGGAGCTATCCATAACTTAACAGATGCCTTAGTTAAACTCTTTTCAATTTACAGAAGAGAAATACTGAGTCCCATGAGGGAGAAATGACTTGCTTAAAATCATACTTGAATATATTTTGATTTAAATGTCAGTGCTTTCCATACTTCTTAGATCAAACATTAATCTCCTCTTTATCATCTCAACACATGGACATTACATTTAAAATCCTTCTGAGTATAGAGTCTATGTATCTTTCCAGGAAAATCTAAAATATAGATATTACACTGGATCTTATGATAGAATTATGGTTAAGAAAACTGAAGTTCAAATCCAGCTTCAGATACAATTAAACTATATGACCCTACACAGGTCACTTAGCTTCTATACAATTCAGTTTCCTTAACAATAAAATAAGAATTATAACACTACCAATCTCACAGAATGGCAAGTGAAGCATCAGTGAATTAATATTTATAAAACGTTTTGCAAACATTTAAACACTATATCAAACTTCTTGTTTTTGTTTCACCCCCCTTTGAACATTCTATGTCTATGTCAAGTTATCCTATTTGTTGTTTCCTAAGTACTATAGGTAAGCTCTATCTATTCCCAATATCTAATTGCTATAATCAACCCTTTTTGTTTTATGGCACAGGATGCTCTTGATTCCTGGAAAGTTCCCCCTTTTTATGTATCCCTCATAGGAACTCACAGAGTCCCTACTTTTCTGTAAATAATAAACCATCAAAGATTTATTTAGCTTCTACTATGTACTATATACTATGGTCATAACTAAGTTACAGAGTAAATGTGCCCTAGTCTTAAAGGACCATACAGTATAAAGAGGTGCATGTTTTTGCACATGTATATACATTTCCACATATATGTAGTAATATACATGCATATATATGTATTCAGTCTTTTTAGTCATGTTTACCTCTTTATGAACCCATCTGCGATTTTACTAGAAATGATATTAGAGTGATTTGCCATTTCCTTCTTCAGTTCATTTCAAAGGGACATAACAAGGTTAAGTGACTTGCTCAGGATCACAGCTAGTCAGTGTCTACAGCCAGTTTATATTTACACACAAAAGCACACACACAAGTGAGTATATGTATAAATGTGTGTATAAATACATACATGTATATGCACATTTGCATATGGATGGGTTCATGTATATGTGCATACTTCTGTATATTTGTACAAATAAGTGTGAGTAAATAATATATGAAAAATAAATATAAAGTTGTTTTGAGAGTCAGGACATGGTTGGCATCTGGAAAAATGAGGAAAGACAATGTATAAAATCTGTAGTTGAAGTGAGCTTTATAGACCAGGGTTCTAAGAAGAGGGAGAACAATATAGGCATGAGGGAAATATCTATTTATAATTATACCAATGAGAGACAGACTATTGTCTACACAGAACAGTAAACAGACCAATATGATTGAAATGATGAGTGCATGCAATTCAATAATGTATAACAAAAAATAGGAAATATAGAGACAAGTTTTTTTCTTTATTAAAGCTTTTTATTTGCAAAACATATGTATGAGTAATTCTTCAACATTGACCCTTACAAAGCATTCCATTACAAATTTTTCCCCCAAGTCCCCTCCTCTCCCCTAGACGGCAGGAAGTCCACTACATGTTAATTATGTTAAAGTACTTGACAAATCGAATATATGTGTACATATTTCCACACTTGTCTCGTGCAAGAAAAATCGTATTTACAAGAAAAAAACTGAGAAAGGAAACACAATGCAAGCAAAAATCAATATATATCATGAAAATATTATGTTGTGGTCCATATTTCATATCCCTCTCTCTGGGTGTATATGGCTTTCTTCATCACTGAACAATTGGAACTGGTTTGAAACATTTCATTGTTGAAGAGAGCCATGTCCATCAGAACTGATCATTATATAGTCTTGTCGTTGCTGTGTATAATGATCTCCTGGTTCTGCTCATTTCACTCAACATCAGTCCATGCAAGTATCTCTAGGCCTCTCTTAAATCATCCTGCTGGTCATTTCTTATAGAACAATAATATTCCATAACATTCATATACCATAATTAAATCAGCCGTTTTCCAATTGAGGGGCATCCATTCAGTTTCCAGTTTCTAGCCACTACAAAAAGGGCTGCCACAAACATTCTTGTACATGTGGGGCCCTTTCCTTCCCTTAAGATTTCTTTGGGATATAAGCCCAGTAGAAACACTGCCGGGTCAAAGGGTATGCACAGTTTGATAACTTTTTGAACACAGTTCCAAATTGCTCTCCAGAATGGTTGGATCCGTTCACAGCTCCACCAACAATGCATCAGTGTCCCAGTTTTCCCACATCCCCTCCAACATTCATCATTATCTTTTCCAGTCATCTTAGCCAATCTGACAGGTGTTTATTGGTACCTCAGAGTTGTGTTAATTTGAATTTCTCTGATCAATAGTGATTTGGATCACCTTTTCATATGACTAGAAATAGGTTTAATTTCATCATCTGAAAATTGTCTGTTCATATCCTTTGACCATTTATCGATTGGAGAATGGCTTTAATTCTTATAAATATGAGACAATTTTTTATATATTTGGAAATGAGACTTTCATCAGAACCATTAAAATTAAAGATGATTTTCCAATTTGTTGCTTCCCTCCTTATCTTTTCTGCACTAGTTTTGTTTGTACAAAACCTTTTTAACTTAATAGTCAAAATTATCTATCTGGTGTTCAATTAAGAGTTCCAGTTCTTCTTTGGACACAAATTTATTCCATCTCCACAGGTCTGGGAGTTAAACTATAATATGTTCCTCCAATTTGCTTATAACATCACTCTTTATATGTAATCATGAACCCATTTAGATCTTATCTTGGTATGTAGTGTTAGGTGTGGGTCAAGCCCTAATTTCTTCCACACTAGTTTTCAATTTTCTGAGCAGTTTTTGTCAAATAGTGAGTACTTATCCCAAAAGCTGGAGTCTTTGAGCTTATAAAACACTAAATTGCTAAAATTATTGAAGAGGCCAGTTTTCTAAAAGCTTTAAAAGCTAAACAGAGAAGTTTGTATCTGAAGCAACTGGAGTTTACTGAGTAGGAGAGTCACAAGATCTTCCATTCAAGGTGCATCATTTTAACACTAAAAGATGGATTGAAGTGTGTGTTTGTGAAGGGGGCCATCACTGAGGCAGAGGGATTAATTATACCATTCCAGTAATATAGATGAAAGTTTATGAGGTCCTGAATTAAGGTATTAATGCATAGATACAGAATAAGTGTCAGGTGAGAAAAAATTAGTTTGCAAGCATAAATTACAATTTTTGACAACTAATCAGATATATGGGATATAAAGTAATGAGGATTTAAAGACAATGTAAAGGTAATGTAATTTAGACACTGCAAGAATTTGATAGAAATAGAAATCTTTGGAAAAAAATTTTGCAGGTCAGTCATTCAGTGAGTAAGCATTTATTAAGTATTTATTATGTGTTAGACAGTGTGCTAAAAAACTGGGTATGCAACCCAATAGAGAAAGATACAACATACTAGGCAAGATAAAGGGACTTGGCCACAGCTATATCCCCTGTACTTTGAAATGTAGTCTTCATTTTACAAGGAATAAAAATTCTGGTTAATCTATTCATAGAAATATTATATACAATGTCAGAATAACCATGCCTTTTAACCATAACTGTGGTAGTCTAATGCAAACATTAATTATGTATTATGATTACCAAGGCGTTAAGTTTCCTGGATGACTAGAGTGAGTAGTCACCAACCAAATCAGTTCTAGGATGGAACTGGCTAACCATCTGGTGAACTTGATCTGTCCCAGTGCCTAATTAGGCTTCACTTTAGGATATTTCAGGTTATTTCTAGCTTTCAGTAGAGAAATGGCCCTAGGAAAAAGAGAATAATAATATTAATATTTGTAGCTATTTGTAAAAAAAAAAAATGAGTTCAACAGCAAGGAGGGCTAAAATACACACTGTGCCGTCCTTAAGTTTTGTTGTACCTATATGAAAATGTTCATTGCCTGGACAATAAAATGTGGTAAAAAATCTTTGGTCAGAAAATTATTAAAAATTAAAAAATGGGATGGTATAGGGAGAAGTTGGATAGCATGATTATAGCATGCCGTATAGGAAAATAAAGTTGCTATTGATGCTCATTCTTTCTTCTCAAAGTGGATCAATGGCATCCCAAAACTGATGGCTTGATTTGTGTATGAATTGGATTTAAGTGAGGGATAGTTATGCAATATCATCAGCCTCACCCTCTCCTCTACATTAGACATGAATTACAAGTTAAATTCCAGATTTGTAAGGGACTGCTCTTTTGGTAGTTGTAGCTTCCACAAACTGACTAAAATAGCAAATACAACTAGTAGTGATTTGGGATGGCATGAGGATGATGTGTAAAACCTTATATTCACTTCTTGAATCTGGCAGTATATTTCTGCATTCATTACTATGGCAAACTTGACTATATTACAGAATAACATATTTCATCAACCTTACTTCTATAATTTAATATTTGCCACAATATCTGTATGAGATGCAACTTTTATGTGTGTGTTTTTGGTGACTGCTGATGGATCTCAATATCATTTATTGACTAGCACAGTGTGATAGAACAATTATTGTTCAGGTCATTCTTCATCTTCCATAAGAAAATTTTTTCTTCTTCCCAAATACTTCCAAGTATTTTTGGATACTTATATTCTTTTCTTCCTCCCTCCAAGAAAAAGATGACTCTCTCTCTCTCTCTCTCTCTCTCTCTCTCTCTCTCTTTATATATATATATATATATATATATATGTGTGTATATATATATATATATGGTCATCTTTTGTATGTATATATGTATGTATGTATGTATGTATGTATATTGATGAAAAATTATGGCACAATATATCCTGAATTTAGCTTTCTTTGACATACACTGATAGCTTGACATTTTGTGGGGCAAGACACTCAAACGCATAGTATCCCTAGAGAATTCTTTAAGAATTTAAGTTTCAGAGAGGGAACTGTTCTGCCTTTATACAGGAAGATTCCTTAAAAAAAATGCTATAGCAATTCAATCATAGGTCCATTTATATCCAAATTTTTTATCTAATTATATATGCATATGCAGTCTACTTGAATAGAATGTATTTTCCTAAAGAGTAGAGTCTGTTTCATTACTCTCTTTATCACCAAGACTTACAATAAAATCACATATAAAATAGGCAGTTAATAAATGATTGCCAATTGACTGGGTGATTTGTTCCTCAAGTTAAAAAAGAGAGAAGGGAAAGAGAAAATGCATTTACATACTATTTACCATACAGCAGATAGCATGATAAACTTAAAAATGTTACCTAATTTGATCCTCGCAATAAGATAGTTGTTATTATTATTTTAATTTTAAAGTTGAAGAAGATAAAGAAAGAGAGGTTAAGGGACTTGCCCAAAGATACAGAGCTGAGGCAAGTTTGAATAAGGTCTTTATGATTCCAGGCCCAGAACTCTATTTACCATACCATAAACGAGTTCTGGAGGCCTAAAAATCAAGGTTTGAAAACTCATCTGTTATATGGGATGAGGGAAAGAGGAAATTTAAATATAAGAACAAGATTATAAACAGGAAACAAAAAATGGTGGGGTTTTCATTTTTTAATATTTTTATTTAAGGTTTTATTTACAAAAAATATTCATTGGTAATTTTTCATCATTAACATTTGCAAAACCTTCTGTTCAAAATTATCCTGTCCTTCCTCCTGTCCCTTACCCTAGATGTCAGGTAATCCAATACATGCTAAATATTTTAAAATATATGCTAAATCAAATCTACGTATGCATAATTTTACAGTTATCTTGCTGCACAAGAAAAATCAGATCAAAAAGAAAAAAAAGAGAAAAAACAAGCAAGCAAACAATAGCAAAGAGTGAGAATGCTGCATTGTGGTCCACACTTAGTTCCCACAGGCCACTCTCAGGGTTTAGATGACTCTCTTCATCACTGAACAATTGGAACTGGTTTGAATCAGCTCATTGTTGAAGAGAGCCACATCCATCAGAAATGATCATCATATATTATTGTTGTTGTCATGTATAATGATCTCCTGGTTCTTCTCATTTCACTGCATCAATTCATGTAAGTCTCTCCAGGCCTCTCTGAAATCATCCTGCTGGTCATTTCTTACAAAACAATAATATTTCATAATATTTATATACGATAATTTACCCAGCCATTCTCCAATTGATGGACATCCAATCAGTTTCCAGTTTCTAGCCCCTGCAAAAAGGGCAGCCACAAACATTTTTGCACATGCTAGTCCATTTCCCTCCTTTTAGATTTTGTTGGGATATAAGCCTAGTAGAAACACTGCTGGATCCAAGGATATGCACAGTTTGATAACTTTTAAAGCATAGTTCCAAATTGCTTTCAAGAATGGTTGCCTCTGTTGACAGCTTCACCAACAATGTATCAGTGTCCCAGTCTTCCTACTTCCCTTACAGGATTCTTCAT
>JAJPUD010030754.1:0-11462 GCA_023553655.1 Myrmecobius fasciatus | reverse complement strand
AGCATTTAGATGGTGCAGTGGATAGGGCCAGCCATAAAATCAGGAGAACCCGAGTTCAAATGCAGCCTCAGATACTTAACACTTACTAGTTGTATGGCTCCGATTCTTTTGCCAAAAAAAGCACTTTTTCACATAACAATATAATCATGTGGGCTTTTTATCATAATTTAAATTGGTGATTATTTCTATAATTTCCTTTTGACTCTCTTATTCTTTAAGATTAGATTATTTATTTTTCCAATTAATTTTAGTCTATCTTTCCATGGTCTTTATTACATGTAATTTTTTTTACGGTGTGATCTAAAAAGGATTAATTTAATATTTCTATCTTACTGCATTTGATTCTGAAGTTTCTATGCCCTAACACATGGTCAGTTTTTGTGCCACATATGGTTGAAAGAAAGTTATATTGCTTTCTATCTCTATTCAGTTTTCTCCAGAAATCTAGCATATCTAATTTTTCTAAAATTTTGTTTTCTTTCTTCTTTTCTTTTGGTTCTTCTTTTATTCTTCTTTCATTTATTTCTTGTTTATTTTATGATTAGCTTTTTCTAGTTATGAAAAGGAAAGATTGAGAATCCCCTATTAGTATGGTTTTATGTTTATTTCTTCCTGTAGCAGATATATTTCATGGTCTATGGTACCTTTCCTTCCTTATTTCTTATAATTAGTTCTGATTTGGGGTTTGCTTTGTCTGAAATCAGTATTGCTATCCCTTCTTTTTTTACTTCAGCTGAAGCATAACAGATTCTGCTGCAGCCTCTGTGTATTTATGTTTCAAATGTGTTTCTTGTAAACAACATATTGTAAGAATTCTGGTTTTAAATCCACTTTAAATTCACTTCCATTTTATGGTAGATTTCATCCTATTCAAATTCACAGGTATGATTAATATCTGTGTATTTCCCTCCATCCTATTCCCCCCTTTTATATTTTTTCTTTCTTTTCATAGTCACTCCTCACCAGTATTTTGCTATTAAACACTGCCTCCCTCACTCTGCCCTCCCTATCAGCCCCTCCCTATTCTTTCCCATTTCCCCTCCTATTTCTGCCCTTCCTTCTGCACTCTCTTCTCACCATTCCCCTCATTTTTCTTTCCTCTTTTTTTTCTTACTTTCTTATAGGGTAAGATAAATTTTTATACCCAACTGTATATGCATGTATGTTATTCCTTCTTTTAGCCAAATTTGATGAGAGTAATGTTTAAACAATACTCACACCTCCCCGCCCTTTCCCTTTACTGTATTAGGTCTTTTATGCTTCTTCATGTGACATAATTTACACCATTCTGCCTTCCCCTTTCTTTTCCCAGTAAAATCCTTTTTTTTTTTAAGTTCTTAGTTATTTTTTTATCTCATTTCAAAGTTGATTTAGACCCACACTCTCTATGTATGTCCCATCTAATTATCCTAATAGAGACATAATTCTCCAAAGTTACAGGTATCATCTTTCTGTGTAAACAGTTTAACCTTATTGAATTACATTTTTTTCTTTCGTTATCTTTTTATGCTTCTCTTGAATCTTGTTTTTCAAGATCACATTTTTAGCCCTACCTAAGAATTGATTCAAAGTCCTCACTTAGTGGTCATTTTTCCCTTGAAGGATTATTGTCAGTATGTGATTTTTGGTTATAATCCTAACTTCTTTGCCTTCCAGAATATCATATTCCAAGCCCTCCGGTCCTTTAAAGTAAAGGCTTCTAAGTCCAATATAATCCTGACTATCACTTAATGACATTTAAATTGTTTCTTTCTGATAATTCTGGAATTTAACTACAATATTCCTTAGTGTTTTCATTTTGGGATATCATTCAGGAATTACTGATGGATTCTTTCAATAATTATTTTACTCTTTGATTTTAGGATATCGGCAAAGTTTTCTTTGATAATTTCTTGTAAGTACTGTCCAACTTCCTTTTTTTAATCACGACTTTCAGGTAGTCCAATACTTCTTAAATTATCTCTCCTGGATCTATTTTCCATATTAGTGGTTTTTTCCGGTGATATGCTTTGCATTTTCTTCCATTTTTCAATTCTTTTGAATTTGTTTGACTTATTTTTGATGTCTATAATTATTAGCTTTCACTTGCCCAATTCTAATTTCTAAGGAATTAATGTAGTTAATTATCTTTTAAGTACCTCCTTTTCCATTTAGCCAGATTTTCTTTTAAAGGAGTTGTTTTCTTCAGTGATTTTTTCCCCATTTGACCAATTTTTTAAGGAATTGTTTTTTTTCAGATAATTTTTATTCTTCCTTTTCCAAGCTGTTGACTTTCTTGCAATACTTCTCATTTCTTTTCCCAACTTTTCTTATCTCTTATTTTACTTTTAAAATCCTTTTTAAGCTCTTTTGAGAAGGCTCTTTGGTTTTGACATCAATACTTATTTCCTTTGAGGTTTCTCATGTAGGTATTTTGACAGTTTTATCTTTTTTCTGAGATTGTGTTTTGATCTTCCCAATCATCATAGTAACTTTCTATTTTCAAGATTCTTTTTTGTTTCTTGCTTCCCCCTCTTCCTATTTCATGGCTTTTTAAAGCATAGTTCTGTTCCTGGGACACAGGAACTCTGTCCTTCTTGTGCTTCTTATGTTGGGGGGTGAGGGCCTGGTAACTGTTTTTTTACATTAGGACCTCAACTGCTGACAACTTGCTCACTGCTCTAGCCATGCTTGTTCTTGTTTGTTTTCATGGGCTGAAAATTTGCCTCACAACTAGCCTGTTGTGTAGCTTGCCTGCTGAGCTATGACCAAGGGACACTCCATTGCTGATCTGTGCTGTACCTAACAGCTTCCCAGTGACTTGTCTGGACATCATTTATATTGGGCTGTACTCCTATTTTACCCAAGTGAGACAGATCTTTCCTGAATTCCCAACTTTTTGTAAGCCGGAAGCTTGTTTTGCTCCTTTTTGCAGATGCTGTCATTTAGAATCGCTTTAGAGACTTGACTTAACATTGTTTCTGAGACAAAATAAGGAGAGTGAAGATAATTTCCTGGCTTATTTCCACTGCCTTGGCTCCACCTAATTCTTTTAAAAGCACAATATCACCTCATGTTTTTCTTTAAGATACTCTCCCTACTGTCTCTCAGACTTGGGGATGGGAGGGGAATTTAAACAATAATGTCCCATTATAAACTTTGGATTTTTTGCATGTTTGAATAGAGGAAAACATTTTTTTTACAAAGTTCCATGAAATATTTTTGTACAGAGGTTTTTTGAACATAAAAATTGGCTTGCTGCATATGTTATTTCTCTGTCAAGTATTTTAACTAGTTTGCTTTAAGTTTTATCATTGAAAACTTGTCCTCTTCAGAACATCAAAAAGAGATTTATTTCATTTTGATTCAGTTTGACCAGACACTGGAAACCTAGAGATTGATTTGGGCACGTGACCCAAGTCATAATAAGGATGAAATTATAAGTGGTCAGGTCAGTGCCAGCACCCCAGGAGTGTTGAGGTCAGAAAGAGTTCTTTAGCTCAGTTTCCTGTTCATTCAGCTGGGTCTGTTTTGTGGCTTTAATAAGATTAGAGAAACATTTATATTGAGGCTTTAGTAACATTTTCACACTGCTTTTACTCTACTCAAAGACCAGCATAAACCCAAAGGATTAAGTGTGGGATTTATGTAGAGTTGTGTAAAATGAGTGAATACACCTGGCTTTCTCTGTTTTCTCCCTGCTGAGCAAGATATATCCATAACCACATATAGAAAAAGATACAGAAAGGTAAGGAAAGATTTTGCAGTGTGATGTGATATGATCCTTTCTTGAATAAACAGAAATCGTCCTACCTCTCAGTTATTTTTTAGAGGAAAAATGAAACTATTTTTCTAAATGTTATATTGAAAAGTTAACCACTGGAAAAATGACTGGCCAAACCAAATATAGATGTGTTATCATGAAGCATTAACAAATAGCAAATGACAGTTTGTCAGATAGCTCAGCCAAATACTGAATAGACATATAATCCTAAATAGACTACTGACAGAAGTCAAAACAGACATATTAAGTAGTCTGATTACCAGTTATGGTCATTACTAGCCTTGTTATACATGAGACAGTTTGTATGTGTGCAGAGAATTTGAATATGCAGAAAAGAATGTTTCTTGCTCACATGGAGCCAATATTTTTTCTAAACACATAATACAGAGAAGAAAACACAAAATTAAGTAAACAAACAGCTGTTTGTTTAAACAGACAAAGTTGTTACTCTAAATATCTTTAAGAAAAGTTCTGTTTGAGCTAACGTAAGCTTTATCCAAGCTTTTGAGGGTATTTAACTTTGAAAGATTTTGTCCATTCTGGTAGATTATCCAAAAGGTGGGGACTGAATGCAGATATAGAAATAGAGTAATGCTGTAACACTTGTGAGCATTGAATTTGAAAGAAATTTAAATATCACAGAATCACAAAATCTTAGAATTTAAAAGGAACGTCAGCGTTTTCCAAGCTATTCCTTAATAGTCATTCTTCAGTATGGCCAAAAGGAAATTATCCAGTCTCTTCCTGAAAGCCCCAAATGATAAGACACCTATTTTATTTAAGGAAAACTATTTAGTTTCTGGAAAATATTAATCTTAAACTATTTTCCTTATATCAATCTGAAATCTGCTTGTATTCATTTATTTCTAATTCTTTCCTCTAGAATCAAGCAGAATAAATCCAATCCTTTTTTCACATATTTAAAGATAACTATCAAGTTTTACCAAATCTTCCCTTTTCCAGGTTAAATATATCCAGGTCTTCAATCATTCTTTGTATCTTCAGTCCAACCACCATCTTAGTTGTCTTTTTCTACGTACACTCCAGTTCATCAATAGCTACCCTAAAACATAGGGCCCAAAATAGAACACAACATTCCAGATACTGTCTGATCTTGGCAAAGCACACTGAGCTTCAGATCCTTTATAGTCAGAACACTATGTCTTTGTTAATACTAACATTTAAAGTTTTCCTTTTTGGTGCCATTACCACATTCACCACTGTTGAGCTCTTAAACCTTATTTTAATGCTGTCAAGCCAATACTTCTCTAGCTGTACTTTCTTTATTGTAGGTTTCTGTACTTTTAAAAACCCTAGCAGAGGAACCTATGGTCATTTTAACCCATCATTTACTTATCATATTGAGAAATTCTTGGATCCAGATTTGATTGACCAACAGATTTAACTGTCCCTTCAAGCTTTGTGTCTTCTGTAGATATGATAAATAAATTACTTTTATTTCAGTTATTTAAATAAAAACTTTATTTAATTGATAAAGAGTATTCAAAGCTCCATGGTATAATTCTAACAACTATAGTATTGTTAACAGGATTAGAAGGGACTTCATCTTTCAAGTAGTTACGTGATAAGGAGACCCAGATAAAGGAAACTGAGGTTAAGAAAGTTCAAGTGGGGGCAGCTAGATAGAGGCAGATAGATAGGGGGCAGCACAGTGGATAGAGCACCAGCCCTGAAGTCAGGAGGACCTGAGTTCAAATGTGGCCTCAGACACTTAGCACTTACTAGCTGTGTGACCCTGGGCAAGTCACTTAACTTCAATTGCCTCAGCAAAATTAAAAAAAAAAGAAAAAAGAAAGTTCAAGTGACTTGCAAAAGATCTCAGGCTAGTAAATATCAAAAGTGGTATTTGGATCCAAATAAAGGACTTTTTGTACTGTGCATGCCTCCTCCATTAGACCTTTTTGAGTTAAGAGAAGTCATCACTTTTTCTTTAATATACCCACAAATTTCTTGAGTGAATTAATAGTTTTGTCTTAAAAAAAAAAGCATAGAGTCAAAGGTGAGTGATGGTGACTATATCACTAATCTAGTAAGACTATTCTTGACTAAGCTTTTTGGCTCTCAGGAAGCACTCTTTCTAACTGTCTTTTTGAGAAAGTTCTAAAGTTTTTACAGAAGTTATAGTTAAGTTCATCAGCCTATATTATTTGAAAGTGCTATCTTTTCTCTTTGGGTTTGTAATAGGATCAAAATGCCTGTTTTCAGGCCTGTTACACCTCTCTAATTCATAAAAACATTTTTGAAAATCATAAAGATGCAGTCATATGTATGTCAGGTCTATCAGTTCTCAGAAATGTGTTGATGACATTGAGGATACTAGTTGCTCTCTTACATTTCTGATTAGCTAGTGTTTGAACTTTTGGTTATATCTTTCCCAATTCAAATCATTGTCTCCGAGAGAGGCAGAAATAAAATAAGAACTGAATGTTTCTACTTTATCTTTTGCATCTCATCTTTACCTCATCAGTACTTCAACCAAAAGACCCTGTCTTCTTTGATCTTTCTCTTGCCACCAAAAGTTGCTTTTATTTGGTATTGTTGTTCTCGGCATTCATTACCAACTCTAGCTGATTCTGACCTTCAAAGCTCCTGATACAGAGCCATGCTACTTTTTTGTGTGTATCATTAATCACCTGCCTTTTCTTCCATCTTCTATCCATGACTTTTTACAAATCAAATTTGATTAGTAAGTCATCTGATACAATCATATTCACATTATCTTCAAATTTTATTCCCTCTTGGGGTTAGTTTTTAATCATGTCATTAAAATTTAATTCTTGTGAATTTTCCATCCCTTTTAAATCAGCCTTTACTGAAGAATTTTAGGCCATATGATCTTACCTAACTTTGCTATGAATTCTTTGAAATCATTCTCCCGAGGTTATATGTCATTCTATGTCTGATTTTTTTTTTTGCATCATATGTAACACATTTTATGATTGCATGGTCACTTCCTCTCATCCCACAAAATTTTTATAATTTATATAAAAACTTGTTTTTTCTTTTTGATCAAAATCAGGTCTAGAAAATCACTTCATTCAATTTCTTCTTTCAGACTTTAAAGAAAGAAATTGTAATTAAAACAGAACAAAAATTTACCAACAGCTTGGCTTTTAATGAATAAATGCCCACAAATGTACAAATATTTGTAATCCTTTATTACCACCATATTATGTTACAGTTTTTTAATTTAACTTAATTTCTTTCAATTAATGAAAATTTATCTTTTCTCTCTCAACTTTCCCATTCCTATGAACAAAAACAAAAGAACCAAGGGCAGAGGCAAGATGGCAGTCCCCCTGAGCTGTCCCCCAAATCCCTTTAAAGAACCTTAAATAATATTTCAAAACAAATTCTGGAGTGACAGAACCCATAAAAGGAGTGAAGTAATTTTCAAGCCCAAGAAAACTTAGAAGGTTGGCAGAAGTAAGTTCTACCAGGGTTAGAGTAGAATGGAGTCAAGCAGCAGTCTTGTCCCAGCAAACCAATAGCAGGCTTTAGGGCAACTGAACGAGTTGGGCAGTGATGGCTTCTGGACCCCACGGCTTATAGGTCTGAAGAGGATCAGACAACTGGTCAGAAGGAATTTACAAAGGTCCCTTTGCTGGTACTTAGGACAGGACTCACATGGCTAATGAGTGACTAAGGACAGCATTTGAACTCAGATCTTCCTGATTCCACACCTGGCACTCTATCCACTATCCAGCAACCTCCCTAAACTCTGGTGATGATAGTTCAGAGGGAACACACATGCCATCTCCCTATATTTGAATGTAAGCAGTTTATCCTTTTTAATTTTTAATAATTGTTCATTCATTCGACCTTTTTATGTTTCTCTTCACTCCTATGTTTATACTACAGAGTTTCTCCATAACTATTTCCGTTTGTGTTATTTTGCTTTATTTTTTTCCCTAATCAAAAATGTTTGGAAATCTTATATTTCATTAAGGCTCTATTTTTCCCCCATAGCATCATACTCAGTTTTTCTGGGTAAATTATTCTTGGCTGTAAGCCCATACCCTTTCCTTTCTGGAATATATTATTCCATTTTCTCTATCCTGGGATACTGGAGGCTGCTGCATCATGTAGTGATTCTGACTGTGGTTCCTCTATTCTTTGAATTCTTTCTTTCTGGCTGTTTGCATTATTTTGTTTTTAACTGAAAAGTTCTGAATTTTGGATGTCTTGTTCCTAGGAGTTTTCATTTTAAGGTTTATTTCAGAAGTTGAGTGGATTGTTTCTATTTTCACTTTGCTTTCTGGTTTTAAGAGATCTGGGCAGTCTTAAGATTTTTTGAAATAGGATATCTAGGTTATTTTTTGATCATAGCATTCAAATAGTCCAGTAATTCTTAACTTTTTTCTCTTCAGTCTCTTTTCCATGTTATTTGTTTTTTTCTGTGAGATACCTTATCTTAAAGTACCATGTGTCATGCTATTCCAGGTTCAGGAACAGTTGGGAGATCTGCAGGCTTTCAATCCTCCCAGTATGGAACAGAGCAAAGTCAGACTACCACACTATACCCTGCTCCCTACCTTCCCAGACTGAGCTCTGCAACTTTCTGATTTGGGTTTTGGTTTGAGTAAGAATGGACTACTTTTGGATTTTTTTCTTTATTAGCCTTTTTTGGCTTACAGTGGCAGAATTGTAAGCTCCCACTTAGTCTTGGCTACCCATCCTGGTTATTACTCCTGTTGGCTGGACTAGATAGTGAAATGAGATCCTGCTTTACACCTGAGATTTGAGTGACACCACTGCTGCTGCTGACTTATGAACTTCTCTTTTCTCTATATACCACTTAAGATTTCCCAACCTGGGAATGCCATTATTCACAGGGGACAGGTCTCCTCACTGTGCCCTAGGTCTGCAACCTTGGCTTGAGTAGTAGGTGACAAAGTTGCTAGTTGGCACCTGTCTCTCTAGCATTGTTGGTGTTGATCTGGTGGTACATCACAAGTTGATGTTTTCCTTTGTATACATTTGAAATGCTTCTTAGTGATCTCTCTAGTCATTTAGAGACAGTATTTGTTTTTAATTTTCTGTAGTGTCCAAAGTCATCAAATTTTTGATGGCTATAGGTGTGCTACTCTGAATAGTATCAGCTGCCTCTTGGTTTCAGGCATATATCAGATAACTATCTAATATAGAGTACTATATTAGTATTTCAATACAGCTTCAGTTTCTTCCACTGTATGAACATAAAGAGTATTCTACTAAATGGAACTTAAAGTATTAAGAATCACTTCCTTAATTTTTGGTTTGTGTTAATTCTATTAACTGTTCAAACTGTCAGTCAAACCCTAGATTATTGACATAAGGAAGACTTGTTCAAAGAATTTAGGTTTACATATGCATTTAGCATGCTACCTACTGGAAATCTTGTTGGTATCATTATAGTTCTAATATCCTGTGGCATTCTAGGCAAAGCAACACTATCTACACCCCAGACCCATGAATTAAACTGAAATTAGAGTCAACTGGTGCTATAAAAAATAACCCTTCATAGTCAAGGAACATTGAGCTCTGCACTTATCAAAATATAAATTAATTGATTATTGTTAATCCTCCTTGGGGTTTTGCTTCATATACATAATTTTTAACTGATTGTTGATCGTCCACTTCAATATTAAAATCATCAAGTTTGTAGACTGATTCTCATTGTTAGTCAAACCTCTGCTAGTGTAGGCAGTTTTTCTGTGATGATAATAACTCTCTTCCCAAACCAAGGTTTGGCAAATGTATAGAAAACAAAGGGTTTGTTTGGCTCAACATAAGCTAATACTGTTGAGTGGTTAAAGCAGCTTATTGAGTCTTTAAAGACTTTTCTTTCTTTTTTTCAAAGACATTGTTAATTAAATTTTATGTTTCTGAGTCTCTTCAATCATATGTTCATATAAATAAGGTCATGCAATAATTTATCGATAATAGCATAATAATTTTGTGATATTAGCTACCAAATCCCAGAAAGGTTCTTAAGCCAATAAGATTACAAAATATTTATATATGATAATAAAGAGACTGAAAAGCAGTGAGGACACAACTTAAAAGCAAAAAAGATATAAACAATTTTTTTTTAATCTATGCTATCTTTCTGTGCATGTGAGTACTTCAGAAGTGTTTTCTTCTCTGAAGTAGTATTTGTACCTTGTTGTGACAGATAGATCCACATACATAAAAGAAGTTCTGCAGATTGACAACTTCAATTAACAATTTCAGACTAGTTTCTTCCAACCAAAAGACCATCTTCCTCAATCCCCCCTCATGTTCTTCCAGTATCTTTCCAAAGATATTGATGTCATTAAAGTACTGCTATACTTTCAGGCAATTCATGTCTCCAGTAGTTTTCTATATAAGAGAAATGCTACTGTCATTATTCCTTTTCTATAACTGTTCATTTTGCAGTTTTTAATTGCTTATTAGATTCATATGGCTATGTAGTTTATTGACAGTTAATTGATAAAAGAGTCTTCACCAATATATTTCTGTAATATTCTCATATTTAAATAATGAATATAAATTTCCATTATGATACTTTACTATGGTTTCTGTTTCTAATTATATCATTCTAAAATATTTTTATTGTTCCAACTCAGGTTGTTTCTTATGTAAAAACATGTAGTCGAATTGTGTCTGTCTTTTTTGCAGTCAAAAATCTGACAATATGTGAAGGAAGGGATTTATTGTTGTTTTTTAAAGATCTCAATTACATTTGAAATTCATTCATTCCATTGTTCTTCTATGGTTTATCTGCCAGTCAGAAACAAGGAGCCATCCATCAAAAACCTCCAAAATATTTTTAATTTGGTTCCATTAGTTATTTAATTTACCAGGAGTACCCACTTTGAAGCATGGCTATTTTACTGTTGTTGTTATTATATTATTATTATTATTGTTATTATTATTATTGCTGTAAAAGTATTTCTGCTGTTAACCACCCAGATTGAGAGGTGAGGATATAAATGCCTTTATCTTTTCTTGCCAAGAGTGTTTTGGAAGTACTGGGTTTAACATACTGTTTTCTCCACCCCCAAAGACTTATATATGTTGTCACATAATTTCATAGGGATTTAAGTAAACAAGATCTTTTAAAATATTGTAGGTATAATGGGAACCAGATTTTTCACTTTTTGTTTCTTTTTCCCCCCTCAGAGTTTTATTTGTAAGGTATATCCTCATTGGTTTTCCCAAAGATTGAACTATTTTATTTGTGTAGTTGAGGCATTTGGTCTCTTTATTATCACATATAAATATTTTTTACTTGCCAAATGAGTATTATTTTTATTAGCTTTTATATTTTTCTCCCATATTTTATTTTTCTCCTGGTTTAAGACTTAAACTTCCCCTAATTTAGCCTCAATTATTTTTCTACTCAATTAACTTTATTTAGGGGGAAAAAAACTTCTCTGTAAGTATTTTTTCATCAAATCATTATATTCTGTTAAAAGTAGTACATATTGACCAGATCTGAACAAAAAATTCGACACCCAAACACAGAACTCAAGAGATGCATAAAAAGGTAAAAAGGAAAGGACTCTTTAGAACTTATTTTTACTAGGGGGATACTCAAAGTTTGGGGATATAATGAACTAAATATTACTTTGATAATATGAAAAAGAGAACTAGAGGGGAAAAGGTTGTCATACTGGGGAAAAGAGGGAAAAAGTGGTAAAATAAGATC
>JAJPUD010030752.1:0-12966 GCA_023553655.1 Myrmecobius fasciatus | reverse complement strand
CCCCCTTCCCCCACCTCCTCCCTAGACAGCAAGTAATCCAATATATGTTAAACATGGTAAAAATAAATGTAAATCCAATATAGGCATATATTTTTATATATTATATAGATATGGAATATCTATATAATGATATACAATATTATATATTATATGTAGACCTACAAATTTCTTGCTGCACAGGAAAAATCAGATCAAAAAGGAAAAAAAATGAGAAAGAAAATAAAATTCAAGAAAACAGCAACAAAAGAAATGAAAATGGTATGTTGGGGTCCACACTTAGTTCCCACAGTCTTCTGTCTTGGTGCAGATGGCTCTTGTCATTACAAAATCATTGGAACTGGCCTCAATCATCTCACCATTGAGAAGAGCCATGGCCATCAGAAATGGTCTGATCACTGTATAATCTTGCTGTTGCTGAATACAATGATCTCTTGGATCTGCTCATTTCACTTAGCATCAGTTCATGTAAGACTCTCCAGGACTCTCTAAAATCGACCTCCTGATCATTTCTTATATAACAATAATATTCCATAACATTCATATACCATAAATTATTCAGGCATTCTCCAAAGGATGGGCATCCACTCATTTTCCAGTTTCTTGCCACTACAAAAAGGGCTGCCACAAACATTTTTGCACATGTGGGACCCTTTCCCTCCTTTAAGATCTCTTTGGGATAAAAGTCCGGTGGAAACACTGCTTGATCAAAGAGAATGCATAGTTTGGTAACCCTTTGAGCATAGCTCCAAATTAGTGTCGAGAATGGTTGGAACGCTTCACAACTCTACCAATAATTTATTAGCGTCTCATGGAGTCATGTGAGAAAACTGAGATGCTGAACTTTTAACTTTTTAAAATTAATATAATAAAAATTATCTATTTGGTATTCAATAATGAGTTCTAATTCTTCTTTGGTCATAGATTCCTTACTTTTCCACAGATTTGAGAGTAAACTATCCTTTATTCTTCGAATTTGCCTATAATATCACTCTTTATTTCTTAATCTTGAATCGATTTCTTCCTTATCTTTATATATCATATTAGGTGTGGGTCAGTGCCTAGTTTCTGCTGTATTAGTTTCCAATTTTCTTAGCAGTTTTTGTCAAATAGGTTTTATCCCCAAAGCTGGAGTCTTTATGTTTGTCAAACACTAAATTATTATGGACAATGACTATTTTATCCTGTGTACCTAACCAATTCCACTGATAAACTACTGTATTTCTTAGCCTGTACTAACTGCTTTTGATGACTGCTGCTTTATAATATAGTTTAATGGTCTAGCAAAGCTAGGCCAATTTCATTGGCATTTTTTTTCATTAATTCCCTTAGAATTCTTGACCATTTTTTCTTCCAGATGAACTTTGTTATTATTTCTTCTAGATCTGTAAAATAATTTCTTGGGAGTTTGAATGGTGTGGCACTAAATAAGTAGATTAATTTAGGAAGTATTTTCATTTTTATTATATTCGCTCATCCTACCAATGAACGCTTGATATTTTTCCAATTGATTAGATCTGACTTTATTTGTATGGAAAGTGTTTTGTAGTTATGTTCATATAGTTTCTGACTTTGCTTTGGCAAATAGACTCCCAAATATTTTATATTATTGATAATTATTTTAAATGGAATTTCTCTTTGTATTTGTTATTGCTGTACTTTGTTGGTAATATAGAAAAATGCTGATGATTTCTGTGGATTTGTCTTGTATCCTGCAACTTTGCTAAAGTTTCGAATTGTTTCCGATAGTTTTTTGGTTGACTCTCTAGGCTTCTCTAAGAATACCATCATATCATCTACAGAGAATGATAATTTGGTTTCCCCATTACCTATTCTAATTCTTTTAATTTCTTTATTCTTTTTCTTCTCTTATTGCCAAAGCTAAGATTTCTAATAAAATGTTGAATAGTAAGAGTGATAGTGGGCAACCTTGTTTCACCCCTGATCTTATTGGGAATACTTCTAGTTTGTCCCCATTACATATGATGCTTGCTAATGGTTTTAAATAAATGTTATTGATCACTTTAATGAAAACTCCATTTATTCCTTTATTATTATTTTATTTATTAGAGTATGCTCTAATGTTTTAATAGGAATGGGGGTTGGTTTTTATTAAATACTTTTTCTTCATTTATTGAGATAATCATATGATTTTTGTTAGTTTGGTTATTAATATAGTTGATCATGCTGATAATTTTCCTAATATTGAACCAACCCTGCATTCCTAGTATAAATCCTACTTGGTCATAGTGTATTATCCTAAGGATACTTCCTGTTATCTCTTTCCTAATATTTTATTTAAGATTTTTGCATCAATATTCATTAGGGAAATAGATCTCTAATTTTCTTTCTTTGTTTTTTACCCTTTTTAGTTTAGGTATCAGCTCCCATATCTGTGTCATAAAAGAGGGATTGTAGTTCTCCTTTCCCTATTTTTTTTCAAATATTTTATGTAGTAGTGGAATTAATTGTTCTTTAAATGTTTGCTAGAATTCACATGTAACTGCATCTGGCCCGGGAGATTTTTTCTTAGGGAGTTGATTTTTTTTTCTTTTTTTTCTTAGGAAGTTGATTAATAGTTTCTTCTATTTCTTTTTCTAAAGTGGGACTATGTAAATAATTTATTTTCTCTTCAGTTAATCTGGGCAATCTATATTTTATAGATCTTCTTCCATTTCACTTAGGTTATCAAATTTATTGGCATAAAGTTGGGCAAAGTAACTCCTAATTATTGTTTGAATTTCTTATTCATTGGTGGAATGTTCTCCCTTTTCATTTTTGAGACTAATGATCTGATTTCTTCTTTTCTTTTTCTAATCAAATTAACTAAAGGTTGATCTATTTTGTTGAGTTTTTTCAAAAATTCAACTCAGTTTTATTAATTAATTGAACAGTTTTCTTATTTTCAAATTTATTAATGACATTTTCTTTCAGAATTTCAAATGTGGTATTTAATAGAGGGTTTTTTATTTGTTTTATTTTCCTATTTTTTTAATTGCATGCCCAATTAATTGATCTTCTCTTTCTCTATTTTATGCAAGTAAGCATCTAGAGATATAAAATTTCCCCTAATAACCGGTTGGGCTGCACCCCACAAATTTTGGTATGTTATTTTATTATTGTCATTCACTTGGATGAAATTATTGATTGTGCCTATAATTTGTTGTTTCACCTATTCAATCTTTAGGATTAGATTATTTTGTTTCCAATAAATTTTTGGTTTATTTTCCCCTGACCCTTAATTGCATATAATTTTTATTGTATTATGATCTGAAAAAAAATCATTTATCATTTCTGCACTTTTGCTTTTGAGTTTGAGGTCTTTATGCCATAATATATGATCAATTTTTGTATAGATATCATGAACCATCGAGAAAAAAAAGCATATTCCTTTCTATCTCCATTCAATTTTCTCCAAAGATCTATCATACCTAACTTTTCTAAAATTCCATTTATAACCTTAACTTCTTTCTCATTTATTTTGTGGTGCACTTTATCTAATTTGAGAGAGCAAGGTTGAGATCCCTCATTAGTATAGTTTTGCTGTCTATTTCTTCTTGATGCTCTCATAATTTCTTTAGGAATTTGGATGCTGTACCACTTGGTGCATATATGTTTACTATAGATATTACTTCATTAATCCTTTAGCAAGATATAGTTTTCTTCTTAATATCTTTCCATTTGATCCTTTTTTTGCTTTTGCTTGATGTGAGATCAAAATCACTACCCCTGCTTTTACTTCACCTGTAGGATAATATATTCTGCTTCAGTCTTTTACCTTTACTCTAAATATATCACTCTGCTTTAAATGTGTTTCTTATAGCAAAATATTGTAGGATTCTGCTTTTAATCCAATCTGCTATTTGCTTCCATTTTATAGAAGGGTTCATCCCATTCACATTCACAATTAAAATGACTAATTCTATATTTCCCACCATCTTATTCACCCCAAATTATGTTTTTCTCTTTCCTTTCGTCTTTGCCTCCTCCCCAGTATCTCGCTTCTGATCTCCATCTCCCTCAAACAGCCTACCTCTTTACAACCCTTCTCCCTTTCTTATACCTCTCCCACATTACTTCTGTTTTTCCTTCCATTAGTCTGCCCCTGTTCTTTCCCCTTTCCCCTCCCACTTCACTTTAAGGTGAGACAAGTTTCTCTATGAAACCAAATATGTCTAATATTTTCCCTTTGAGCCAAATCTGATGACAACAAGATTCACACAATGTTCATCACCCTCCCTTCTTTTACTCAATTATAATTGTGCTCTTTGCATTTTCATAAGATGTAATTTCCCTAATTTTACCTCCATTTCTCTCTTTTCCCCATACAATCCCCTTTCCACTTCTAGTTTGTTTTTTATATTATCATAATAAAATTAAATTGTATGTTTACTTTCTAAGTATACCCATACCAGAAATATAGTTCTCAAGAATTCTTTCCTTTTTAATACTTCCCTTGAGTTCTGTATTTGGAGATCAAATTTGTTGTTCAGCTCTGTTTTTTTTTTTCATTAGAAATAAATGAAATTGACCTTTATCATTGAATGTCCATCTTTCCTGAAAGATAATGCTCAATTTATCTGGATAAGTGATTCTTGCCTGTACTCCAAGTTCCTTTACCTTTCAGAATATCAGATTCTAGGCCCTTCAATCTCTTAAGGTGGAAACTGCTAGGCCCTGGGTAAACCTTATTATGGCTTCTTGCTATCTGAATTGCTTCTTTTTGGCTGCTTGCAATATTTTTACCTTGGTCTGATAATTCTGAAATTTAGCTGTGATATTCCTTGCAATTTTCATTTTGGGGTCTCTTTCAGGAGGTGACTGGTGAATTCTTTCAATGGCTATTTTTTAGATTCTGATTCTAGAACATCAGGGTAGGTTTTCTTGATGATTACCTGAAAGATAAAGTCTAGGCTCTTTTTTTAATCATAGTTTTAAGGAAATACAATAATTCTTAGATTGTCTCTGCTAGATCTATTTTGCAGGTCAATTTGCATTGTTTTCCCAATGAATACTTCACATTTTCTTCTATGTTTTCCTTTTTTGGGTTGTGTTTCATTGATTTTTGATATATCACATTGAGTCATTCATTTCCATTTATTCAGTTCTAATTTTTAGTCAATTATTTTCTTCAGTTATCTTTTTTTATCCTCCTTTTGTATTTGGCCAATTGAATTTTTAATTGAGTTGTTTATTCTATGGATTTTTTTTTCCATTTCACAAATTCTGTTTTTCAAGGAGTTGTTGACTTTATTCCTTTTTGTCAAATCTAATTTTTAATTAAAGCTTTTTCTTGAAAAACATATGCAGAGGTAATTTTTCAACAGTGATGCTTGAAAAGCTTTCTGTTACAAATTTTTCCCTCCTAGCCCTCAACCTCTCCCCTAGATGGCAGGAAATCTAATACATATTAATTATGTTAAAATATTTGACAGATCAAATATGTGTATACATTTTTATACAGTTATCTTGCTGTACAGGAAAAAAAAACCTGAAAAGGAAAACATAATGCAAGCAAACATTAATAGAGAGTGTGAAAATGCTATGTTGTGGTCCAAACTCAGATGCCACAGGCCTCTCCCTGAGTGTATATGTCTTTCTTCATCACTAAACAATTGGAAGTAGTTTGGAACATCTCATTGTTGAAGAGAAGCATGCCCATCAGAATTGATCATCATATAGTCTAGTTATTGCCGTGTATAATGATCTCCTGTTTCTGCTGATTTCACTCAGCATCATCTCATGCAAGTCTCTCCAGTCCTCTCTGAAATCATCCTGCTGGTCATTTCTTACAAAACAATAATATTCCATGACATTCATATACCATAATTTATTCAGCCATTCTCCAATTCATGGGCATCCATTCAGTTTCCAGTTTCTAGCCACTACAAAAAGGGCTTCCACAAACATTTTTACACATGTGGGACCCTTTCCTTCCTTTAAAATCTCTTTTGGGATATAAGCCCAATAGAAACACTGCTGGGTCAAAGGGTATGCAAAGTTTGATAACTTTTTGAGCATAGTTCCAAATGCTCTCCAGAATGATAGGATTCATTCACAATTCCACCAACAAAGTATCAATGTCCCAGTTTTCCACATCCCCTCCAACATTAGTTATTATCTTTTCCTGTCATTTTAGCCAATCTGGCAGGTGTGTAGTGATATTTCAGAGTTGCCTTAATTTGCATTTCTCTAATCAATAGTGATTTGGAGCACCTTTTCATATAACTAGCTTGAGATCTGTTTAAAGAAGAGGAGTGGCAGCTGCTTTAATTTGCCCTGAGGCAATTCAGCTGATTGACTTCCAGTTCTGGGCTGTCCAGGCTATGTCCTATGTTCTCAGTGGTTTACAATCTACCTTTTACAAAAGGCAGATCTGCCAAAGCACCTGCATGCAACCAGGGCAGAGTGGCCCCCAAAGTCTCACAGGGACTTCCCAGCTGCTTAGAATTTGCCACACTGAGTTCAACCAGTTTCCTGCCCTCTCCTGGGGCTGCTCAGCTTGGCAAACTGACCAACCCCCTGCTGTCTGAAACAGATCTGCTCTGAAGTTCTTCCAAGGTAGCTTCTTCTAGTAATGTGTTGTACCCTAAATATTTGGGAGAGCTTTCACTCCAGAACCAGTTTAGAGGCTTAATCTGCTGTTGGTTTGAGAGGTCAGAGGAGTTCACAGAGAGTCATGTCTTCACTCTGCCATATTGGCTCTGCCCCCTGACAAATATATTTTTAAGGAGTTAAATGCCTTTTCCATTTCACTAAATCTATTTTATAAGGAATTTTTTCAGAAAATTTCTGTTTTCTTTTCCAAATCCTCTTTTTTCCCCATTTTTCTTCTAACTCTCTTTTAAGACCCTTTTTAAAATTCTTCCAGGATTGCCTTGTGAGACAGGGATAAATTCATATCACCCTTCGGGGCTTAATTTGGAGTTTTTAGGGTCTTCAGGGTTTGAAATTTGTTTTTCTCTTCCTCCATAAAATCTATCTATGGTCACAATTCTTGCAACCAGGACAGAGTAGCCAATACTGCTGCAGATTACTCCTAGTAAATCCCCTTGCATAGGGGATGTGATATCACCCTGGGACTCTGCATTGTCTGTGCTCAAGTGCCTGTGCTCACCTGCCTATGCTTGGCCTGCCTCCCTCCATGTCTGATTGAAACAGATCTTTTCTGAAGAGCTTCCAAATTATCTTCTGCTGAAAATTTGTTACATTCTAAATATTTGTGGATTCTGTCACTCCAAAACCATTTCAGAGACTTGAATTGCTGCTAATTTGAGAGTCATCATGAAGAGCTCAGAAAAAGACATGTCTCCTCTTTGCCATCTTGGCTTCACCTCCCTGAAAACATTTATAATAACATCATATCACTTTTCTTATCTCTAGATCAAGGGGTCAGAGGAAAAGAAAATTCAGTACTCAATATATAAAGCAAAAAATGAATCTTATAATTGGGGGAGAGAAGGAAACATGTAACTATAAGACTGGAAGAGTCCTTGAATTGTATTCTTCCAGAGTTTAATACAAAGACCATTCCCCCTTTGTATAGATCAGTTATATATGACTCATATGACATAAAATCCCACATGACACAGAATAATCAGGTATTCTGACATCTTTTTACCTCTCAGATTGTAACCTGCATTGAAGTAATATGTAAAATCACTTATACAGACTATAACTAAGTCAGGGCAATGAGGACTTTCCTTCTGGCACCAAAATTTAGAGGCTGTTAATAACACGTGTACCCTTCAAAAACTCAGAACCAACTGAGCTTAGTACCAAGATAACACAATATTTAATTTAAACATGAAAATACCATATGTCGCACTTCTCACACCAATAACTGTACCCTTGTGATGAAGTAGTGTTTTATTTCATAACCAGAGATTTCTTCCCATCATCAGCATAGCTGTCAACAGATAGTGTCCGCATTACTCTCTAATAGAGAAAATCCCTCTAAAATCTCTTCCACCAGTATTGTATAATAAAGGAGAATAGTACAATTTCCACAGAAAATATTTCATCCTGCACTACAATTCAAGTTCAGATAAGGGAATTTTGATTTGGCTTTAGGATGACATGGGTTTGAATTTTTCCTTAGTAACTTAGTACTTTTATGGTCCTTGATTAACACATTTTCCTTCTATTATTCTGTTTATTAAATATTTTGTCTTTTATATCATAGATAGGAACAATAACTATTTTTGATTTCAATAGAAGTCTAGGCTCACTAAAACAATCTTAGAGTAACTTCAGTGGTAGAAAAAGTCATCTTGACTTTTTTCTTGCCATTGGACTTCACTGATTCTGAAAGAGTAAGATAGATGATCTTTCCCAGTTCTGCCTCACTTAAGTCCAATTCATGCACAAGTCAAGACATCATTGTTCTATTGGACTTCCTTGAAAACAAAGAATAAACAACAACTTCATGTGTAAAAGGGGGATAATAAAAACATAGGCTTCTAAAAATGAAATAAAATGAGCCTATTTTGAAAAATACTTTAATAATTCTAGTTATTAGTTATTATTGCCAATTTTCAGTCCATGAAATATAGCAAATTTTATAACTTTCTAGGATTCAAGAGATGTGAATTATTTAATGGCTTACAATAGGGGAATGCAGAAAGATATAGTAGAAATAATATGGACTTTGGAGGTAAAGACCTGGACTCAAACCCTGTCTCTGATGAGCATCATTTGGACAAGTTATGTATCCTTATTCAATTTCCATCTTTATGTAATAAGGAAGTTGGACTAGAGAGCTGCTAGCATTCTTTCCAGCTCTAAATTTGCAAACTTCTGGAATTTCAAATTTGTATCCTTGCTGTCCTTTACTTTGGGAAGGGGAAAAGTTGGGATTTGGAGGAACTTGTTCTAGATCTGTGACTTCAGTAGAGTAAGAAACTCCCAGTGAGAAAATCCCCTCTATCAATGAAAATGAGCAATTATTTTGCAATTTCTTGGATTACAGTTAGAACTTTTCCTAGGATTGTAAGAGATGTTAAATGGTTTGCTTAGTGTCTCCTAATCATCATTTATCAGAATCAATACACAGAACCAGTTCTTATTAACCCCTTACTACTATGCTTTATGGATAGTAGGTTCATAAGCCATGTTTGTTGAAGCATAAATGTTTGAAAGAGAAATTATATTGTGAAGGTTGAATTTCTGTTGTTTTGTGAAAGGTGAATTTTTGTTGTTGCCATTCTGTTGCATGTTTCCAGTTCTATTTCCAACAAGGGAAATCATTTCAGCTGAATAAATTCACAGTTCAGCATTTTGGTAAGAGCCATCATTAGGTCTGCCACTCCATAGTACCGTGAAATCACAAGAGCCTGAAGAAATAATGCAAGCTGTTTTCAGCCTCAATATACACTTGTCTGGATTTCTAAGGCTTTATGTCTGGTTTGCAATCAACTCCATCATCACCTTTACTGTGGGATTTGGATACCTTCTTAAACTTGATCACTCCTACTCAGAGGCGCCGTGAATTTTCATTACATCAGTGGGAGAAGTCATTTCTTAATTCGTTTATGGCACTGAGACAGAGATCCTGCTGGGTCCAAGGATTTTTCACATGTCTTGCAGTGAGAAATGACAAATTAATGACAGTATTCTCAGGAGAGGCTTACTGCCAAACATTTCACAGAATAGACAAGTCGATGTGTCTGTGTAGGATTGAAAAAGGAGTCAAGCTAATTCCCAAACTATATAGACATAGCAGGAGGGACTCGATTCTAATAGCAGTAAGCAGCAGGTTGTATCATATTACAAATAATATTTCTGATGGTAGGTATTTATTGGAATTTGGTTTTGTGGTTTGAGCAATGTTAGAAAAGGTGTGGGGGGAAACCAAAGTTCAGGATACAAGGTGAGTGGGTTTCAATAACATCCTGTTTCCTGGGGAAAATAAGTAATCAGACAAATATGTGAATCATGTATACATATGTGTATTTAAGAGATATATGGCAAAGCCAAATGATGAAAATGAGATTCAAACTGAACACCACACTATCACATCCTTTTAGAGTTTTTTATTTCTCTTTAATCAGCTTAAATATTCACATAAAAATTCAAAACATAATTTATTTTGTACTCATGTATTTCAGTACATGAGTACTATCTTTGAGATATTACTTTGAAAGTAGGAAGTATTTTTCTTCCTTTGTGATTATATTGTTGTCTCTATATTTCCAGCACTTAGTCTGAAATTTATTTAACAGTTAAATATTATTATTTATCTGAGATTAAATGAATAAGAATAATAGAAGTTGAATGGTGATTTGATAAATAGATTCAAGATTTATCAAGAAAACCCTAGATGCCAGTAAAGAATCCCTTCTACTTTTTAAAATAAATAATGGTAATGAGGAGAAAGACCTATATGCACAAAATATTTATAGAAGTTTGTTGTTGTTGTTGTAGAAAAAGTGGAAGTGAAAGTAGTGAACATAACTTGGAGAATGGCTGAACAAATTATAGTTTATGAATGAAATGAAATACTATTGTGTTATCAGGAATAAAGAAATTAATAGCTTCAGAGAAAACTGGGAAGATGTATATGAAATTGCAGTCAGTAAGATGAGAAGTAGAACAATTTATAAAACAACAATTTAAAAGATTTAAGAGCTCAGATCAATGCAATGATCAAAGACCTTATAATGAAATACCTCACCACCTGAGAAAAAGCTGATGGTCTCAGGATTGAGATATATATAGTTTGGGAAATGTCCAATGTAGGGACATTTCCCCCCTTGACTAATGCATATAGCTTGTAAGGGTTTTGCTTTCCTTCTTTTTCAGTGATAGAGAGAAGCGATAGGGAATGAAAAGAGACTCTGTGAATTGAAAAAAGAAATTAATATTGATAGTGATGAATGCACAACTAAAATGACTTGTTATTCATATAACTTTGGTTTACATAAAGGAGTGAATTAATCAATGAAGAAACACTTTGTAAGCACTTAGGTACAAAGAATGGTGCTAAGCTCTGAAGATGCAAATAGAAAAAGAAAGATAGTCTCTGTTCTCAAAGAAATCACATTCTGATTGTTTTGTATCTGACTTGAATAGTTTCAGTCTTCCCTTCTTAAATTATAAGTATTTGTACATAGAACAACCCTTTTTTTCTAGCCTCAAGGGCAAAGACTATGTTTTTTTTTTTTTTTTTAATCTTAGTCTCCTTTCTTTGTACCTAGCATTGTACTGTAGGTCCACAACTGAGATTTTCTAAAGGTATGCAAAGTTCATTTGAACACTACATTTAATAAGATCAGAATCATGCCTACAAATTTTACTTAGAGCTTATGGGACATTCTGAGACATTAATGATGAGTACTGGCTACAGTTTCATACCAATATGTTTCAAAGACAGGACTTCAAATCGGTATTTCCCTCCCTTTCCCAGGGATTTTCTATCCACTGTCATATAGCTTTTCAAAACTTTGCACATGCAACTTTTAATAATAGTATCTGTTAAATGACTATTATTATTAAATACATTGGCTTAATATTTCCTGTACCAGGTTTTATAATTTTAAACTTCTCAAAATCTCATATATTGATTAAATAGAAGAATTTTTACACAAATCATCTCATAAAAGTATATCATGACAAATGGACATGATCTGTCTCTTCTGGTTGCCATTTTTTAAGGGAGAGAGTTTTCTTCCACAATGAAGTACCTGAACTGTACCTGCTGAGTCAACTGTTTGCTCTGGAGCACTAGCTATTCATTCCCAAGCTATGTTGCCTTTCTTCAAATATATGAAGCATGTAATTGGCAGCAGATTTTTTATCTTCAGTAATTTAATTTATTATTTTAAAAAATGAATATATTTACTTTGTTCCTCAAGGTGGATAGTATGAAGCCTGAATGTCAATTAAAAAACTTTGCTTCCAGAGGGACAGGAACTGGTTTAATTTGATTATTTTTAGATGGGTCAATCTAAAATTTTAAATTACTTAAAAGTTACACAGAAACCCAACATATGATATCTCTGAATCCATTATCTCATTGGGTTGGAGAGAGCTTCAAAAGATGCAGGTTGAAAATTGACAGGGATATCTTATTAGAGTCTAAGTTCCTTTGAAAAATGGAAAATCATTGTATGGGAGGCTAAGGTTCTAACTGTGATTTTTTTCATACTTAGCTGGACTTGTTTTCCAATGCCACGTATGCCTTTGGATGGGGAATCTAAAAGTTAAAGCTTTTGCATTCATATTGTATAATATATTCCCTCTATACATGTATAATAATGCATACATGTAGATGTATATGTAGATAGAGCAAAAAGTTTGGAATCAGAAAGACTCATATTCCAAAATTCAAAACTAGCCTCAAATTATTACTAAATGTGTTATTATAGGCAATTAACTTAATCTGGCTTGCCTCAGTTTCCTTATCTATAAAATGAACTGGAGAAGGAAATGGCAAACTACTTCAGTTATCTGTGCAAAACAAACAGAAAACAACAACAAAACCTAAATGGGAACAAAAAAAGACAACTGAAAATGAATGTAAAATATGTAAATAGGTATATGTATATGAATATTAATGTGCACACAATACATCCAACAACAGCTGGTTTTTCCATGCCTTTTTGTATATCATATCGGGAAGTTCATTTTTGGTCCTGGATAATAGAATTCCACTGGAAGTGAGGGTCTCACTAGATTAGTATTACCATGTCCTCACTTTTGCAAACTTCAAGCTTTTAATCTCAAAAGTTAATCAGCCCAAGGTGTGTTTGGGTAGATATCAAAATAAGGTCTTGAAGACATGGGTTTATTTCTGGACACAGGCACACATTTCATACACACACAAACACAATGACTTGGATGGCATGTGGGTTACATTTGCTATGTATCAAAGGTGAGATTGGAAACCAAGGAATCCAAATTCTAAAGCATCTCCCTTATCAGCAAGACATAGGGCTTATGATATATAGAGTATCCCAAAATTCTTAA
>JAJPUD010030751.1:0-12967 GCA_023553655.1 Myrmecobius fasciatus | reverse complement strand
GCCTTCTGGGTCTAAAATATCAGGGCAGTTTTCTTTTATGATTTCCTGGAAGATAGTGTCTAGGTTCTTTTTTTCATCATGGCTTTCAGGAAGCCCTATAATCCTTAGATTGTCTCTCCTAGATCTCTTTTCCAGGTTAGTTGTTTTTCCTAGGAGATATTTCATGTTTTTCTCTATCTTTTCATTTTTTTGTTTTTGTTCAACTGATTCTTGAAGTCTTGATGAGTCATTCATTTCCAATTGTTCGATTCTAATTTTTAATGTCTTATTTTCTTCAGTTACTGTTTTTAGTTCCTTTTGCAATTGACCAATTACATTTTTTTGTTCATTGCATTCTTTTCCCATTTTTTCTATTTCATTTTGCAGTGATCTCATTTCGTTTCCCCATGTTTCTTCTAACTCTCTTTTAAGATTTTTTATGCAATCTTCAAAGAAAGCCTTGTGACATGGAGACCAGTTTATGTATCTCTTTGGGGCTTTTTCTGGAGTTGCTTTACCTTTAGGGGCCTCAGGATTTGAGGTCTGTTCTTCCCTCTCTCCATAAAAGTTGTCTATGGTGAGAGCTTTTTTTGGTTTTTTAATCATTTTTTTAAAAACGTGTGAGGTCTGTTTAGGGCAAAGGTGGGACAGCTGCTTTAATTTGCCTTGGGGCAGTTCTGCTGATTGAGTTATTTCAGGAACTGGGCAGTTCTGCTGATTGAATTATGTCAGGTGCTTGGCAGTTCTGCTTTAGTTCACCCTGGGGCAGTTCTGTTGATTGAATTATTTCTGGTGCTGATCAGTCCTGTTGATGGATTGATTGCTTTAAGGTGTTGTGTAATGGCAGCTAGGTCTGATGCTCATCAGGGGTTCAGTGGTTTACAATCTATCCCCCTTGAAAGGCAGACCCTCCAAACCATGTGCCCACAATCAGGGCAGATTGGTCCAAGAGGCCCGAAGAAGACTCCTGGGTGTGTGAAAAGCAAAATGCTCCCACTCCTGTTCCGACTGCTGTTCCAGCTCCCTGCTCCAGCTCCCTGCTCCAGCTCCCTGCCCCGGTCTCCCTGTGCTGCAGTCTGGGTTCAGCAGACCACCCCCCTGACCAATTAAAACAGACCTGTTTTGAGGTGCTTCCAGAGTATCTTCTTCTGGAATCGTGTTGTTCTCCACATATTGTGGATTTTTTTGCTTCAAAATCAGTCTAGAAGCTTCATATGTTGTTGGTTTGAGGGGAGGTTAGAGGAGGTTACAGAGACTCCTGTCTGATCTCCGCCACCATGGCTCCACCCCCCTAATGAAAATCTTAAAATACAGAAATGACTGGTTATTTATCATAGAGTACATCTAATTAGAGCTGTTAAAAATATGATTGTCTACATTCTTTGTAAATCTGGTCAAAGATGTTTAAATCTAAAAAGTGTATACCTTGGCAAAAAGTGGTAGTGGTAAGGAAGACTTTCTATATATTTCTGTCAAGCCACAGAAAGGAACAAGTAACAATGCAGGAATAAAAATAGGACAATGAGAATAAAGACCAATAATATAATTAGACAACAGCACATCTCATTTAAAAAAGAATATCATAAATAACAAAGGAATGGAGCCATATTATATGTTAAAAAGATGTCCTTATGTGAAGGGATTCAAGAAACAGAGAAGGGAAGAATAGTGGATATTGTTGTGAATATAATAAAGACCTCCTGGGCAAGTGGATAAAATTCTGGCATGGAACTATGTCATACATTTGATGGGAGTATTCACTTTTAAAGATCTTTCTCTCCTCTGTATGTGTGTGTGTGTGTGTGTCTGTCTAAGTCTCTGTCTCTGTCTCTGTCTCTGTCTCTCTCTCTCTCTCTCTCTCACACACACACACACCTTTCTCTGCCAAAAACAGAGGTGCAAATAAATTCTTGACATACTCACATACCTTGTTTATAATAAAATTATCCTCTTCAAAATTTATATATATATATATATACAATATATTATATATTATATTATCAGAATTATATAGTATAATTAGTCAGAATATATTATATACTATGTTACATATAATATAGCATATATGCTATATATTATATTGTATTGTATTACCTTATATTACATTAATACATTATATCATATCACATTATATCACATCATGTTGTATCATATTATAGATATATAATGGATATTGTAATTCTCGCCGTCTCAGTGGGTAGAGAAATGGGAAGAGGGAGGGAAAGAATTCAGAAATGTAATTAAAATAGCATATTCTTTTTTTTAAATGGGCATAGCAAAGCATGAGCTAACACAAATAGACTTCATGATAATATATTTCAAAGGATTCAGAGAAAGAATAAGTAGTATTCTACGGCCAAATATTCCATAAGGAAAGCTGACCCAGGAAAAAACTCTCAAAAAAGAAAGTCTAAACAAAAAAATAATTTGTAAGCAAGATATTATTTGAAGACGTCTACTAATCAACTTGGACTTTCAAGACATTTACAGGGGGTGGAAGCAAAGAAAGGTAAATGAATATGAGTAATATAGAATAATATCATTACAGTTCATAACTATACAAACACATGGCTAGAAACCAATGAAGTTAGATGGTTTCCTGCCAGAAAAGTCAGCATAAGGACAGGTAAACAAGGAAATCTGTGAAATTGGAGAAAGAGGCTATACCACAACACATGACCCAGTTCTTAGCAAGGAATCCAATTCATAAGCACCTGCAGAAGGACTTGAGATTGCCTAGCCATATCTTTTATTTTAAAAGGTTACAAATGATCTGAAGTTCCATAGTAGGTAATCTGAAACTTAATTTGGACCCTGAACTGTCAAAACAGAAGTAAGGTCAGGAATAAATTCAATAAAATCTATCTTGCCCTGCAGGAAAATAGGAGGGGAATAGAATGCAGGAAGGGGGAAGGATGATAAAAGAGAAGGTATATTGGGGGAGGGAGTGATCAGTAGCAAAACACTTTTGACAGGGTAAAAGGAGAGAAGAATACATGGGAGAAAACACAATTGGCAACAGTAATTGTAAAAAGAATTTTGAAGCAAGTTTCTCTAACAAGGCCTCATTTCTCAAACATTGAAGGGACTGAGTCAAATTTATTTTTAAAAAAATAAAACCATGTCCCAATTGATAAATGATCAAAAAGATATAATCTATTCCCAAAAGACTATAAATTCATGCATATCACTTAACCTAACAATATCATGAATAGGCATGAATATTAAAAGAGATTTTTTTAAAAAAGGAAAAGGATCTATATGCACAAAAATATATTTAGCAACTCTCTTCTCAGGGCAAAAAAAATGGGAATTGAGGAGACAATCATGATTGTCATAAAATATTAATGTTCTATGGAAAATGATGAGCAGGATGCTCTCAGGAAAAAAAAAAACTGGAAAGTCCTGCATGAACTCAAGCAAAGTGAAATGTACTGTATACAAAGTAATATCAATATTCTGGGATGACCAATTAGTTGGAAATTACTTTGTTTTTCTCAGCAGCATGATGATCCACAACTACTCTGAAGGATTTATGATCAAAAATCCTATCCATACCCAGAGAGGAAAGAAACTGATTGCATCTGAATACTGATTAAAACACTCCCCACCCTTATTAATTCTCTCTCTCTCTCTCTCTCTCTCTCTCTCTCTCTCTCTCTCTTTCTCTCTCTCTCTCTCTTGCTTTCTCTTCCTCTCTCTCTCATTGATTATTCTTCAGCATTATTTTATATTAATTAAGATAAGAGATCTATCTTTTCTTTCACAACATGATTGTCATAGAAATGTTTTGCATAACTTCATGTGATTTCTTCTGGGGATGGGGATAAAAGAGAGAGTCTGGAAAAGTTTAAGAACAAATGTAAAAAAAAACTTTTAAATATAACTGGGGAAAGATATTAAATAATTATTTAAAAAAATAAACCCAATACATCATTGTACAAGGACCAGCCACATATTTCTTGTAGTAGTGGGAGCTATAACAGGAGATAGGGCCAATTTATCAAGTGGATGCTATTGTCATGGAGACCGATCAGGATACCCAGGTCCAATATTTTCACCAGAATACCACTGGGACTATTAGAGTCATAATGGGACAGAAACAATTTTTGAATGGGTATCACAACCTAAAAAGCACAGAATCCTTCCAAAACAACAATCAACAATGTGTTATCAAGACATTGAGGCAAAAAAAAAAAAAAAACTGGGACTGAGACAAATATGGGAACCTAATTCCAGCCACTCCATCAGTCTGGAAGCAACAGTATAGCTACCTAATCCATCCAAGAGACTCAGAGCTAATAATAATAGCATTTTTATACTACTTCTTATGTGATAGGCCCTGTTCTAAGCACTTTTACAAGTAACATTTTATTTGAACCTCATAACCCTGAGAGTTAGATGCTATTTTTCCCAATTTATAATCATGGTAATTAAGGCTAACAGTTTAAATGATTTGCCTAGCAACTAGGTGGCATAGTGGATAGAGTGCTGGGCCTGGAATAAGGAAGACTTATTTTCCTGAATTTAAATCTAGCCTCAAACACTTATTAGCTATGTGTAGCTGTGCAAATCTCTTAAACCTGTTTTCCTCAATTTTCTCATCTATAAAATTAGGAGAAGGAAATGACAAACCACTCCAGTATCTTTGCCAAGATAATTCCAAATGGGGTAACAAAGAATCAGACATTACTGAAATAACTAAACAACATCACTACCAACAAGAAAAAAAATGGAGTCACAAAACTATCAATAGCTAATGTTTAGAAATTACAAAAAACAACCAAGCCTCCCTCATACCCCAAAAAGAGAGTAAAAAGACAATTATTCCTCAATTTCCCTCTTCATTTGCAAAGGAGAGATCCACAGTAGTGGAGCACTGCCTATATATATATAGTTTTTTTTCTTTGCATTCATCAGTTTTGATGATTTTTTCCTCTTCTTAAAAAATATCCATTGTTATATGAAAAGAATTGTTTATAAAGAAAAGAGGAAAGGGGAAAAATTGCATGGTATGAAAAATATATCAATAAAATTTATTTTAAAAATAAAGAAAAAAGCAAATTATCATCAACAACTATATGAAAAATGTCACACAACATTAATAGTAAGAAAAATGCAAATTAAAACAAATATGAGATTTTATCCTACATATGTCTTCTTGAAAAAGATGACAAAAATGAAAAATGATCATCATTGGAGAGGATATCAAAAGAGAGGTATACTGTCCTCCAAAGTCTGTTAGTATAACTGCAAAGCAGTCCAACCTTTCAAAATATCATATTCTAAGCCCTTTGCTTTTTCAATATGGAAGGCAGTAAATCTTGTGACTGCATGGTATTTGAATTGTTTCTTTCAGGATACTTGCAACATTTTCTTTTGGCCTTGGAGCTTAAGAATTTGTTAAGATATTGCTGGGAGTTTTCATTTTCAGATCTCCTTTAGGAGGTGATTAGTAGATTCTTTCGATTTCTATTTTACTCTCTGGTCTAAGATAACTGGGGAGTTTTCCTTAAAAATTGATTGAAGTATGATATCTAGACTATGTTTTTGATCATGGCCTTATAGTAATCCAATAATTCTTAAATTATCTCTTCTCAATCTATTTTCCAGGTCAGTTGTTTGTCTCTTGAGATATTTCACATTGTTTTCATTTTTTTTATTGTTTTGATTTAGTGGTATTGTTTCTAGATTTCTCATAGTCATTAGCTTTCACTTTTTAATTGTAGTTTTCTTTCTGTGAGCTTTTGTACTTCTTTTTCCACTTGGTCAATTTTGTTTTTTAAGGACTTCTTTTCTTCAATGAATTTTGTACCCCCTTTTCTATTTAGTTTATTCTGCTTTTAAAGTAGACATTTCCTTCAGTTAATTTTTGCACCTCCTCTTGCTATTAGGTCAATTCTAATTTTTAAGGTTCTATTTTCTTCAGTATTTCTTTGTGTCTCTTTTTACCAAGTTGTTAATTTCTTTTTTATAGTTTTCTCACATCACCTCATTTCTCTTTCCAATTTTTTCTCTAACAGGAAGTTTTGCTGGCCTTGGGGCCAATTAGCAATTTTGAGGCTTTATTTGTAGCTGTATAGTTGTACATGTAGCCACATGGTTCCTTCTTCTAAGCTTATGGTTTGGTCTACCCTACCACAACAGTAGGTTTTTACAGTTTTTTGCTGTTGTTTGCTCATTTCCAAGCCTATTTCTTCACTCTGAACTTTGTGTTAAAATTGGGTATTGCTTGCCATGGGATGGGAAAGAACTGACTTAAGCTTCAAACTTTTTTCATGCTGCTGGTTTCAGATTTGAGTCTGGGGAGATCTGCAAATTTTCAGTGCTTCCAAGATAGTTTTTTCATTAGTGACATAAACTCACTGCTCTACTGGTATATATTCTGACCTTTATTAGGTAGGTACCCTGCTTCCCAACAGTGACAAAAGCTACTGTTCCTCTAGGCTCTGGAATTATGATGAGGGTTTATATTCCCTTTTGATCAACCACAAGCATTTGTTTTGAACCTAGAACTGTGACTCAGAACTACTTATGAGCACTAGAATTGCTGATCATTGCCAGTTACACTCAGTGCTAGCAAAGGGTCTCCTGTAATCTTTTTCTGACCAGTTGTTCAACCCCTTTACCATCTGTGGGGCTGAGAGTACCTGAAGTTGCTACACTTCAGGTGCTGCTGCTTGCTGTTATGGCCATTTCCAAAGCCCACTGCTGATGCTCCTGCTGAGTTCCAAGCCACTCCAGGGTTACAGATCTCTCCTTACTTGTTTTGGCTGGTAGAATATTTCTGTTTGACCTTTTCTTGTCTCACCTCCTCCAAAATTTGATTTGAAGCTTTTTTTTAAACATTGTTTGGAAAGGAATATTAGGAGAGTTCACCTGGGTCCTGTACTCCACCATCTTGGCTCCAGTATCTGTCCAACTAATCATTTTTTTTAAACTGAAGAAAGCAAATTTCAGAAAGAGGAACAGATAAGCAGAGTAATGTTGGAGTTATCATTTTCATTTTGAATTATATATACCAAAAAGGTTATACATTAAATAGCCAAACTATACATAAAAGTCAGGATTTCATATAGCATCCCTTTTTCATTTTTGTAAATTGAAATATTGTTTGTTAATTATTTGCTTAAAAAAGAGTAATTAAAAAAACTTCATTGATAAAAATGTTAAATAGCACAGAGCCATTCACAGAATTGTTACATTCTACTAAAGATCACTTTCCAAGTTGATATCATATGGTTAAAGGCTATTCTTGGGATCAGACTATCCCATCACTTCTAAACACATATATAAGTATAATTTTCTCTAGCCCATTTGCTTCAGCTTTTCCATAAAAAGATAATATGAGAAGCCTTATCAAATGCCTTTTAAAAAAATCTAAGTGTACTATATGTGTATTTTAAAGCATTCTTCTGATGTGCAGGTATAATAAATGGACGAATGGATAGACAGAAAGAAAAAGCATTTATCAACATCAAAGCCATGTTCCAGACTTTGTGCTAAATACTACACATATAAATACAAGCAATAAAGAAAGTCTCTATTCTCATGTATCTTACATTCTCTTGGGGAGAGACAAACCATAAGGAGGGTATTACCAATACAGAGAACAGAGTCTTCAGATAGAGAATTCTCTAAGGTGGCAAGATGGCAGATGAAAGAAAAAGTCCAGAAATCATATAGTCTGGATGTAGTAGCTTTGACTTTGTGCTGTGCTTATTTTTAAAGGTAAGGAAATAAGACTGCTCTGCCTTAAGTCCAGGGTGTTTTTTTTTAAATAGATAAACTACTATTCTTTCAGAAATCAGGGGAGTGGGAATTTAGTACAACTGTTCATTGTCCTCATGCTATTGTTCTCAGGTTGTGCCCCACTCCAGCCTATTCTGATAGAAATAGATACTGTATCATAGCTCAGCTAAGTAGATGAGCTTCCCAGCTGCTAATGTCTGGGATTCTGATAATAGGGAGCAATCTTGCCAGGAAATCAGCAAGGTACTTGTGCTTAGAGAGCTGTCAAAGGTGATTCATGAAGCTCTCAGACCTAGGAGACTTCATATTAAGGGGATTTAGATTCTGACTTGGATTTGGAAGGGGATTTGGACACATGTTTTAAGGCAGGTTGGTTGATACAAAGCTGTTAGCTTCTGCATTCCCAGCTTGCAAGAAGGGATCAGTTATCCTTACTTAAGATTTTTGAGGGAGAAGGATTCACAGCACTGATAGGCTCAATTATTTTTTAAATCCTTCTGTTGTCCTTAATTTGTTGGAAAAACCTCCTACTATTCTGTGGGCTAGTATTCTTCATATTGTTCTTACATCAGCAAGCCATGATTTTTGTACTCATTCTCCACTACCTGGATAACCAAATAAGATTGTTTTTGTTTTATTTTCTTCATTTAAATTCATTAAAAATCTCTTTATTAAAATTTTATTTTTTCTGTTTCAAACCAGTTCCAATTGTTCAGTGAAGAAAGCCATATACACCCAGAGAGAGGGATACGAAATGTGGACGACAACATATCATTTTCATGCTCTCTATTGATGTTTGCTTGAATTGTGTTTCCTTTTTCTGATTTTTTTTGTTCATGTAGATATGATTTTTCTTGCACAGCAAGATAAGTATGGAAATATGTATATATATGTATATGTATGTATATATAAAATATATATATATATATATATATTTGACTTGTCAAGTATTTTAATATAATTAACATGTAGTGGACTTCCTGCCATCTAGGGAAGGGGAGGGGAAAAGGGGGAAAATTTGTAAAGGAAAACTTTGTGAGAATCAGTGTTGAAGAACTACCCATACATGTGTTATGCAAATAAAAAGCTTTTAAAAAATTTATTTTTCCAATTACATATATAAATAGTTTTCAACATTCATTTTTGTAAGATTTTGAATTCTAACTTTTTTTTCTCTCTTCCTCCTTTTGCTTCCCTTTCTCTAAAACAGCAAGACATCTAATAAGAGTTTAATCATACACAATCATTTTAAAACATATTTTCATATTATTCCTTTTGGGAAATAAAAATCAGAACAAAAGGGAAAAGCGACAAGAAAGAAAAAAAGTGAAAACAGGATGCGTTGATCTGTATTCTATCTCTCTAGTTCTTTCACTAGATGTGGATGGCATTTTCTAACCCATGTACTGGAACTGTCTTGGATCACTGTATTGTTGAAAAGAGCTAATCTATCACAGTTGATCATCACATAATCTTGCTTCTCCTGGTTCTGCTCACTTCACTCAGCATCAGTTCATTTCTTGGGCTTTCTGAAATTATCCTGCTCATCATTTCTTATAAAATAATAGTATTCCATTAGATTTATATTCCATAACTTATTCGCTCATTCCTCACTTGATGGGCCTGCACTCAATTTCCAATTTCTTGCCTCCATAAAAAAAAAAGCTGCTACAAACATTTTTTTACACATGTGAGACCTTTTCTATCTTTTATGATTCCTTTGGGACACAGGCCCAGTAGTGGCACTGCTGCATCAAAGAGTATGCACTGTTCTATATCCCTTTGGGCATAATTGCAAATTGCTTTCCATTATGGCTGAATCAGTTCACAACTCTACCAACAATGCATTAGTGTCCCAGTTTCCCCCCATCTCCTCCAATACTTATCATTATTTTTTTCTGTTTTCTTAGCCAATCTGATAGCTGTAAGATTGTATCTCAGAGTTGTTTTAATTTGCATTTCTCAAATCAATAATGACTTAGAGCAGTTTTTCATATGACTATAAATGGCTTTATTTTCTTCATCTGAAAATTGTTCATATCCTTTGACCCTTTGTCAATTGGGGAATGATTTATATTCTTATAAATTATCCATTAGAGAATGAGCCCTTTATCAGAAACACTGATGGTAAAAATTGTTTTCTAGCTTTCTGATTCCCTTCTAATGTTGGCTTCATTGGTTTTGTTTGTGCAAAAACTTTTTAATTTTAATACAATCAAAATTATCCATTTTGTATTTCAAAATGTTCTTGAATTCTTCTTTGGTCCTAAATTTCTCCCTTCTCCAAAGATCTGACAGTAAACTATCCCCTGTTCTCCTAATTTGCTTATAATATCACCCTTTATATCTAAATCATGAACTCATTTCAACCTTATCTTGGTATAATGAATGTGATATTGATCTATGCCTAGTTTCTGCCATACTATTTTCTAGTTAACCCAGCAATCAGCAATTTTGTCAAATAGTGAGTGAGTTCTTATCCACGGTAATTTTAGATGTTAAAAATTTAGATAAGGGAGTAGGTATAGCTTGACAGGACACTGTCATTTGACATTTGATACATTCATTTGGGGGGAAAAATGTGGAAGCTTCAGTGGACTCTAATTTCAATACCTGAAAAATATAATGGAATCCAAAAAGAAAAATTTTAGGTTACATTAAGTGTATGGTATACAGAATAAAAAAGTAACAATCCCACAGTCCTATTGAAATAACATTCATTACTTTGCCTAATTCTGATGCCATGTCTTAGGAAGGACATTGATTAACTCAAACATACCTAAGTGACTAATATGGTAAATGGACTGATGAGAACTACACTTTATCTGAACCAATTGAACTATCTAATAGAATCCAGATCCAGAGAATCATTAGTCAGCCAGTCAACAAGTATTTATTAAGTGCTTTAAATTCCAGTTCTTCCTACTCTGGAAGAACTTCAAAACAGGTCTGTTTTAATCGGGCGGGGGGGTGGTCTGCTGAACCCAGACTGCAGCACAGGGAGACCAGGGCAGGAAGCTGGAGCAGGGAGCTGGAACAGGAGTCGGAACAGGAGTGGGAGCCTTGTGCTTTTCACACACCTGGGACTCTTCTGGGGGCCTCTTGGGCCAATCTGTCCTGATTGTGGGCAGGTGGTTTGAAGGGTCTGCCTTTTGTGGGGGGTAGATTGTGAACCACTGAACCCCTAATGAGCATCGGACCTAGCTGCCATTACACAGCACCCTAGGGTGATCCATCAATCAGCAGGACTGATCAGCACCTGAAATAATTCAATCAGCAGAACTGCCCAGTACCTGACATAATTCAATCAGCAGAACTGCCTAGTTCCTGAAATAACTCAATCAGCAGAACTGCCCCAGGGCAAATTAAAGCAGCTGTCCCACCTTTGCCTTAAACAGACCTCACACCTTTAAAAAAATGAATAAAAAACCAAAAAGAACTCTCACCATAGACAACTTTTATGGAGAGAGGGAAGGACAGACCTCAAATCCTGAGACCCCTAAAGGTAAAGCAACTCCAGAAAAAGCCCCAAAGAGATACATAAACTGGTCTCCATGTCACAAGGCTTTCTTTGAAGATTGCATAAAAAATCTTAAAAGAGAGTTAGAAGAAACATGGGGAAATGAAATGAGATCACTGAAAAATGAAATAGAAAAAATGGAAAAAGAATCCAATGAACAAAAAAATGTAATTGGTCAATTGCAAAAGGAACTAAAAACAGTAACTGAAGAAAATAAGACATTAAAAATTAGAATCGAACAATTGGAAATGAATGACTCATCAAGACTTCAAGAATCAGTCAAACAAAAACAAAAAAATGAAAAGATAGAGAAAAACATGAAATATCTCCTAGGAAAAACAACTGACTTGGAAAATAGATCTAGGAGAGACAATCTAAGGATTATAGGGCTTCCTGAAAGCCATGATGAAAAAAAGAACCTAGACACTATCTTCCAGGAAATCATAAAAGAAAACTGCCCTGATATTTTAGACCCAGAAGGCTTATTGAAACAATCCACCGATCACCTCCTGAAAGAAACCCAAAAATTAAGTCCCCCAGAAATATCGTGGCTAAATTCCAGAACTATCATACCAAGGAAAAGATATTAGGAGAAGCCAGAAAGAAACAATTTAAATATCGTGGAGCCACAATTAGGATCACACAGGACCTAGCAGCTTCTACTTTGAAGGATCAAAGGGCCTGGAATCAGATATTCCGAAGGGCAAAGGAACTTGGATTACAGCCAAGAATAAGTTACCCAGCTAGAATGAGCATTATCTTCCAGGGAAGAAGATGGTCATTCAATGATATAGGAGAATTTCACCTATTTCTACTGAAAAGACCAGAACTGAACAAAAAATTTGATCTACAAACACAGAACACAAGAGAAACATAAAAAGGTAACAAGAAAAAAAAAACTCTTGAGAACTGTATTTATGTTATAGATACTTATAGATTGAGGGTTGATTTTATGAATATATTATTACATTATGATTATGATATGATTAATGTGATTTTATGATTATTATGACATGATAAACTGAAAAAGAAATTAGAGGTAGAAAAGGGATAACACTGGAAGAAGAGGAAAAGGATGTAAAACAAGGGAAATTACATCACATGTAGAGGCAAAGAAAACCTATAATGATTGAGGGGAAAAAAGGGAGGGGAATGAGAATTGGGTTAATCTCCATCTCATCAGATTTGGCTCAGAGGGAATAATAGATGTACTTATAAGGTAACAGGAGGGAAAGGGGGGGAAAAGGGGGTGGGTGGGGCTGTAAAGGGGAAGGATTGTTTGAGGGAAGTGGTTTCCAAAAGCAAAATATTAGGGAGGAGGGAAAGGGGATAAGAAAGAGAAAAGCATAAGCTAGGGTAAATAAGATGGCAGGAAATACAGAATTAGTTATTTTAACTGTGAATGTGAAAGGAATGAACTCTCCCTTAAAGCAGAAGCAGATAGCAGACTGGATTAATGTTGTCTACAAGAAACACATCTAAAACATAGAGATACATACAGGGTGAAGGTAAAAGGTTGGAGCAGAATCTATTATGCTTCAGGTGAACAAAAAAAAAGCAGGGATAGCAATCTTGATCTCAGACCAAGTAAAAGCAAAGATAGACTTAATTAAAAGAGACAAAGAAGGAAATTATATCTTCCTAAAGGGTACCATAGATAATGAAGCAATATCAATACTAAACATATATGCACCAATTGGTATAGCATGGAAATTC
>JAJPUD010030750.1:0-12968 GCA_023553655.1 Myrmecobius fasciatus | reverse complement strand
TTCTCCAATTATTTTTTAGTTCCTGGCCTCCAGCAGGAGGGCAAGAGTTGAGAAAGAGAGTCGAGCAGGTTCAGGGGCTTGCCCCTCAGCTTTGTCTCCCTGGATGGGCGAGATCATCAGAGTTACTAATGTGACTCCTGGTGGGCCACTGATCCAAGGATGTGAATACAAAATGTGAAAACTTCCTATTCTTCCAAGTTATTTCTGAACTCTCCCTGGTTTTGTCCCAAGCATACATTGGGTTACTGTTTGCTGTCCTAGTGGTGGGCTAGAGAGACTCCCAGGTGCATGTTTCCAGCTGGAAGTAAGCAGCAGCCTCCCAGTCACCTTTAGGACACTTGCAGAGACAAGTCAAGGATATTTCTGTATCTCACATCATCCTTCTGCTCTGTCACAGGAGTCTCCTTTATAGTAACCATCCAGTAAAGTAATTGACATTTCTAAGTGTATTTCTTTGTGTCTTTAGTGAATGATCGAATGAATCAACCAAGGTATGAATGCAGATATGAAGCATTTACTGAAGGAGTTCACTGTGCAGGGTTCTGTGCCAGCCACGGGGTGACAGAGAGACAAGTAAGACTGGACTGGCTCCAGAGAATCCTAAATCCTCACTGGAGAGACAAGACTTAGGGGTGGTGGCAGCTACAATTCAGATGGAGAACTCCTATGGTCTCTAGGGTGCGGCAATAGAACAGACATTAATGCCTCCTCTTTTAATGTGGTTTCTCTTGGTAAAATCCTACTGGTTCCTGAGGGTCACCCTTTTTAGAGTGTCAGACACTTTGAGTTTAAGAACATTTTTGTCTGAGTCATCAGTAGGTGTTCCTGGGACCCCTGCAGGAGGCCAGGCTGCTTCTCCACAAGGGGTCTTCTCACAGCGATTCCTGGGGACCCCCGGACTGAGAGGAGATGGTGGCCAAGGCAGTGAAGCAAGCTTGAACCCCCCCCCCCGGCACATGCTGGCCCCTCTCTCCCCCAATGGCCTTGCTGCTTCAGCTGGGCTACCTTCTTCTCTGTCCTATGGGTGGCAGTTGGTGGGTTCAGCTGGGCCCTGCTCCCTTGGAGTTATTTCCTTAGCTGATGACAGAGGGCTGATATGGAAGCAGGACTTGTGCCCTGGGGGGCTGCTGCCCCTCCCATGGCTCTTCATTATATGCTTGTTGGTAGAGATTTGTCAAGACTTGGTGGTAGTGGTGAAGAAGGTGATCCCCAACTTGACAATCATGTCTCCCCTTAATGACGTCTATGGGACATGGCCTAGAAGCTCTGTGAGAATTTCTGTCTGCCTTCTTCTCTTTCTGTCTTTCTTTCCCCCATTTTCTGTCCTCTTCTCTCCCCTGTTTCCTGTCTCTTCTCTCTGTCACTTCGGAGCCCTGGACTTTTTCTGGTATATTGATATATTAACATTTCTCACTTGAGAAGCTCTTCATGATTCAACAGTAGGTTCCCACAATTCTACATAAAACCCTTGGTCTTGGTCATTACTGCAAAAAAAACCAAGACATTGAAAGTGTCAGATCCATCTTGGCAAACAATGAGAAATCCAGTGAGGGGCAGCCAAAATTCCTTTGCTGAGAAGGACACATGGTTGTTATTTCAGAGAAAACCGAGGATGTGCTGGGCCTGATGAGCTAGCAAACCCTTCATATCTCATCACCAAGACTTGAATGCTTTTGCAGGAATTGAAGAGCTCAGGTGCAAGACATTTTTTACTTCCTTTCCAGCTAATCAGTGGTAGGTATAATAACAGTGTTGGCGACTGAATGAATTAAGAGATATACTGGCATTCCAAAATCAAGATGAAATAGAAAGAACACAGAATAATACCTGAAACTGAGTATATACTCTGCTGCCCTCAATGGTAGCAGCAGAGCTACATGAGTAGGTGATCCTTGATCCAAAGCTTCTGCCTGTCAGCATATACACTGCTGCAGACAACACTGACTCCTGCTTGAACCTCACCTGCACTGGACTGGTTCATCACCTAATATGTCTCCTCTGCATGTGGCCCATCAGACTCCAGGCAGGTCATTGTATTTTAGAGATTGGTGAAGAGGGCTATTGAAAGTAAGCAGAGTCCTCCCCGTGCTCTTGCTCTTAGGGCAGAGATCTCAGGCAGAGTGTGTCCCCATTACTGTCACACAGCCTCAAAGCCCAGCTCTGCAAACTTCCTAGAAGGTCCTACAGGTAAGTCTTTGAGAAGGATTTTGTCAGTGTCTGGGCCTTGCGTGTACTGGTCTCCAGTCCCCTCTTTGGCTCTCCCTCAGTAATTGGGACCTGCTGTTGAATCAAAGATAAATCTCACTGTGTGGACATCACCAATGAATGATATCAGCCAGAAGGAAGAAGTTGTAATGTAATGTTTGTTTGGGGGGAGGGGTAAGGGAAGTGACACTGGTTGTGTCTTGGTCTTGATTTCCTTTTTCCCCTTGAGGCTGGAAAAGCAATTACATTTGTCTGTATTGTTTGTTAGTATAAAAAAATGAGGGCAGTAGGAGATTTTTTAGGGAAATAAAATGTAATTTAAATTTGAATAGATCTTGCCTGACTCTGCCTTTGATAACCTTGATCTTGAAATCCTAGTCACCCATAAACTCTACCATTCCATCTTTTAAGGATTTCTGGATTCTCTGGTTTGTTGGGATTCTCTGGGTTGGCACTTTCCATTTTCACCAAAGCAGGTTTTCTGTTCTTCTAGAAAGCATAGTGGTTTCTGGGGGTGGGAAGGCAGTGCTGAACTCAGCCATCTATCCAGGATCTATCCACCTCCTCAAAACTTCTGGCCTCCACCCCTCACCCTTCATCACTCCTCGGGGAGTCTGTGTTGTGCCTGAATGTGTGTAGTTCCAGTCAGACCTCTTGCTGTGCTGGAAGCTCAGTCCTCTGATAGAGGGGTCTCTCTTATTACAGCCTGGCTAGTCCTGGTCCCTTGTCTTTAGGATGATGATAAGTAGGCTTCACTGAGCCTTATTTTTTTTAATACAGCCTGTGGAAGGAGAGTGTAATGATAGGCAGAGACTTAAACATGATATGTATCAGCATCAGGACCCTCAACTTCCTTTATCTCAAGGGGGATCATTAAGGATACTTGGGTGGCTAGGAGAGGGACAGAGACACACTGGTAATCATTTCAAATGTGAGGTCTTTAACTTTTCCCAGGCTATTTCTATACTAACTTGGCCTCCCAAGTACTGGGAGCATCAGGATGCTGGTATGTTTCTAGATATTCTTCTCCTTATTGATCCATTTTCTCAGCAATTTTGTAAACACTATGTTTTGTTCCCAGGGATGTGGGATGAAGAACTCCTCCTCGCCACTCCTTGGGCAAAGGCACAAGAGCCCAAGTGCCTGACGCCTCTGTGAACTATTCCTTTAGAAGTTGGGATGCTTAGGATGCTTAGGATGGTCACCCTGAAAGTTCTGGAAGAGGTATGGTCTGGAGGAGGGGTTTGGGGAAAGGGATGCAGAGTTAAGAGGCCAATAGAGTGAGAAGTGGAGAAAATGAGGATGATGGAAGCCAGAATCTACCTATCCCCTTGCCCTCTAAACCCAAGTTTTGCTCATCCTTGACTTACTAGTTCCATGTCCTACCACATTGAAACCACAAGCATTCATTGGGCATCCACTAGGTGCCATGTGTTTGGGGGTGTTGAATGACCAGGAAAAGGAGAAAAGCTTGGTCTCTGCCCCAAGGAACTCAGAGTCTCAAGGAGGAGGATATAATCTGTTAAAAAAATAGATGCTCCAGTTATCAAGGCAAGATGGCTTAGAATGCCATCTCCAAAGGGAAGAGAGCACCAACATCCAGAGGGCATGTGAACAGTCCTCCTGGATTTAAAGGGTAGTGCTTGAGCTTAAATAGGAAGGATGTCAGGGAATGATCCAACTCCTACATCCATCCTCACCATCATGCAGCCCAACCCCACCCCCTCCATCTGTGCCCTGGCCTGTGCATATGTCCTCTGAGTGGTGGTGGCACCCAGCTGGTGACTAGAAACACTTTTTTCCCCACCTGGAAAATGAACTTCCCAGCTTCCTAACTCCTCAGAGATACTAATGGGAAAGAGAGAAACTTTAACAGCCTGCCTGTATTGGGCTCTTTTTAGTAAGCTTCTGTAGGGGAATGGATATTGGGGGAGGGTAGGAAGGAAAGGAGGGTCAGAAACTGGACTGATGAAGTGCCTTAGTTTAGATTATCTATAACATACTAATTTTCTGCAGATTCAGAAAAGGAGAGCAGACCCCCAGAGGAAAGATTTTCCCTTCTTCCCGGGCTTCAACCTCATTCATCCCAAAAGAGTGGGTGAAGCTTAGGGGAGTCAGGGCAAGTCCTACCATGGATTTCCATATCATGGGATAGGTTCATTCAAATATTTTCATTCTTAAAACCTCTCTTAAAGTTTTATTTTAGCAAAATTTCTTCCAATTTTAAATTTAAATTTTATCATTTTCCATAAAAATCATTTTTGGGATTTTAAATTTAACACATGAAAAAATTAAACAAAATCACTTGAATTTCACCTGTAAGGGGTTAAGAAACCAAAAATGAAATCTGTCCCCTCCTCTGGAAAGAGAAAAATCAAATGTTTTTTTTTTTAAAGTCTTGCACTTGTGGGGCTTTTTTTGTCTTTCCCCAAAAAAATCCATTAATAAAATTCACAAAGTCTCTCTCTTCAGGCAGACATTTCTTCCTAGGGATGTCATGGATTTTTAGGGAATCAGGCCTGTTGTTGTGTAGGGGGTGGGTCTGGATTACGAAACAAACCTCAAAGAAGGACCAGGGAAACTAAGAACCTGTTCCCAAAGGAACCTCTGGGAAATCCAACAGGAAAAGGTCAATTTTCATACAAGGCTTCTGAACCAGAACCACCTGAAGCTCAAAGAATAATATACAGAATCCATTCCTAAGACTGTAGGTGGGTAAGTCCTTAGTTTCCCTTGTCCTTCTTTGTGGTTTGTTTCCCAATCCAGAGGTATGTCAGCCTGTAGGCCAAGAACCCAGAATTATTGTCTCTAGATTTGTTCCTATAGGTGATTTGTAAGCTGATCAAAGGACAAGGTGTCCTTGAGCCCTACAGATTTAACCTGTCCAACCAGTGGGCACAGATGGCTTCCCAGAGACAATCATGATGAGGGCACCACCTTAGATTTGATCCACTGTATCTTTGAAGGGAACCTATGGGAACAGAGATGTTGAAGTTAGGTTTCAGACATACCCCAGTTTATCCTGAAATGCTTAATGCTTCTCTGCTTTCTCCTTCATGAGAATTATTTTTCAGAAAACTATCTCCATATAAATGTTACTTGCATGAGTTGAAACGCAGCTTTTAGGGACCTCCAGAGTCCATAATGGGATGGGGAGAGAGGGCTTTCCCTTGTAATCAGCTGTTTTCTTCTGTTCTGCCAGAAGGATTAATGCTCATTTCTAAGGTATGGTGAACCTTCAAAGAATTCCCCTCTCCCTGGGCTTCCCAATTGCAGTTGCATTGACTAGCTACTGTAGTTGGGGAGTAATGGGAGAACTGTATCATAATGAGGCTGGTACAGAATCATTGCTTGACCTCTTTTTTCTAAAAAAGGAATTTATAACATTTTGGGTTCCAAGTTGTCTGCCTCCCAACCCTGCATTAGAGAAAGCCAACATTTGCTATAGATATACATAGGTATACATCTTGGACTTGCTTCCTGTTTCTGCTCAGGCACCACCTTCCTGAAGTAGGAGCACTGTGCAGGCACCCCAGATGGTAGTGCCTTCTCTGAGACTCCCTCTCATGTATCTTGCTTAGATCAATTGTGCACTTAGGTATTGACATTTTGTCTTTCCCCCTCCTTTTCTCCCATTAGTGTCTGAGCCCCCTTTAGGTGGGGACTAAATGTTTCTGGTTTTCCTGGGTTCCCCAGCACCCAGCAGAGAGACTGACACATCTAGTACGTGTCTCGGTCTCAGTGCTTGCAGGAAGCGGCATCAGGAAGTTAAGGATGGGCATCAAAGCAGTGGGGATGGTGAGGAGGGTGAAGGGAATAAGATGCATTCATATTTCTTTCATCCTCACTGCATCTCCTCCCTCCGCAGTCCCTTCTCCCTCCTTAGCCATTCTGCTCTCCAGACCAGGTGCCCCTCCCAAATAACACCTGCACCACAGGGCCTCCTCTAGCACCTTCAGTCTAACAAGTCCAAACCATCACTGCACCTGCCTCCCCCTTTCTGAACCCAGTGCATGCCCTGCCTCGGCCCACCAAACCCCCGGGCTCCCTTCTCCCCCCCCTTCACTCTTTGCTCTTGTGCTGATACATGAGGCTATTCTGCCCATGTACAAGCTCCCCACACAGGAGAACAACAAAGCCTTTCCACAATTTCTGAGAGGACAAGTTCAAGAGGAGAAAAGAGTCCAGAAATGCCCCAATTCTGGACCGCTAGCCCTACCCTCAGATTAAACCAAGAGGCAAGTACTGTGAAGTGAGTGTATGTGGGACAAAAGTAGCCTAACTCAGAAATCACAAGGCACACCGTGTCCTGGTCCATCCCTGAATTGCTGGTTCCTTGCCTGACTGCTCCCCACCCTGGGTGGTCCTACCAAGTACAGGGCTGCAAAGCTGGGGACCTGTGCTCTGAGCCTGCTTTAATCTCAGCCCTTCCTCTTGCTGTGCTAGCAGAGGCTGATGTAAAAAAAAAAAAAAAAAACTAAAAAGAAAAAAGAAGCCCCAGGCCTGTTTGCCACTAGCTAAAGGAGGCCTAGACAGGGTGTCCTAAGGGACTAGAATGTTCTCCCTCAGGGAAAGGGGCTTCTGGCCCAGCAGGGGGTCTCAGTGGAATGAGGCACCTCTGGGCTCCAGATGAACTCCCTGGGCAGAAATGAGCGGGAGACATCCTGGGCAGATTCCCTGAAGAAAACCAGAAAAGTGGGATTTGGGGAAAAGAAGAAGCCTTCTCATCTCACTGTTCCAGAGCCTGGACAAATCCTTCAAGGATGATAGTGATGTCTAGATCATCATTATCATAGGCAAATTCTAGTAAAATATAATTCAACTTCATTCTGTTTTCTTTCCCTTTTATTTTGGTCATTTCGGTCAAAATCTTCTTCCTTTCAGCATTTTTTTGTAGAATAACATGAAATGTAGACAAGTGTAATTTCTTGAATTCTTCCTACTTGGGGTTAAAAATTATATAAAAGGAAAAAAAACAGAATTAACTATTTCAGCAAAAAAAAATCAAAGGTGAATATTTTTGGTATTGCACTAAACATTAGCTTTAAAAAAAAGATAAACCTACCTTGCCCTCTGCTTTGGCATAATAAACCACTGATTTCATGGATTTGTAGCTAGCTAGTAAACATGTAGTTAGATAGGGACAAATCAAAATTACTGAGGGAGATCTGGAGAAGAGACTGGAGAGCAGGGATTTCTGAAGCTGGGCTTTGAAAAAGCCAGAAATCAGGGCTCCCAGCCTCCAGCCTCTGCAGACCCCCCCCCAAAGACCTGTGTTTCTCTTGAAGCTGTAGGTCCTAAGGATTACTTCCACATTTTATAATGAGGGCTGCAAGTTGTTCAAGATTAGTTAGTCCAGAGGAACTTCTGTTGCATTTCTTGGGAGCTGGCTTGGACAAGAATTCTTCCGTTCTCCACTCTGGGTTTGATCTCCAGTTCAGAGGAGTCCAACATCAGTGGAGGTGTGCCACAGACCCAGAAACGTTCTCCTACATATGACTTCCATGGAGACCCTATGAAAGGTGGCCTTTTTGACCCCAGGTATTTGGGAGATCTAAACTGTGGACATTTAGGGCCTCCCATAGGTGCCCATGAAAAGGGCTCTAAGTGCCCATCCCTTTGGGTGAGCTTGAATCTCATCACTGCTTCATAAAAGGAACCCCCGATGGTCAGGCTTTTGTCTGGCAGATAGTGGGGAAAGAGGGGTGCACTAAAGAGCCAGTGAAAAGTATTCAGGCAGCCTTCCTTATGGGACAACTCAGCACTCACCATAACTTCAGAAAGGAGATCTTGATATACAAACAACAGGTAGCTGTCATTTTGGTGAAGCAGATATGCCCCCAAATGCCAGGTTTCAAGGGAAAAAAACTGGATCTGGGCCTTATCATTGTGGCACTTACTGAGAAGAATCAAGGGGATTTCTGTATTGCTCACCTCTGTGTGTGTATGTGTGTGTGTGTCTGTGTGTTACTAAACAGAGAATAAATGAATGACTAAATCCTCCAACACTTTTTATATGCAAAATGCTGGAAATACAGATAGAAAAATAAGGCTATCCTTGTTCTCAAGGACATTAAATTCTCATTTGCTTGGGATTTAGGATGAGTGTCAGAACTTACTTTCCTAGGTCTTCAGTAACTCTGACTGGAGCCACTGTAACACTTAGAGCCAGACTGAATGTTCATGGGGTGACCTTTCAAGATGATATCTGGAGGCCCTGAAATTTCTTGATCAGGGTCTGATGGAATATGGTAGTTAAGGCAATCATAGTAGCCTGCTCCTCCTCACACATGTTAACTCCTCTGTCCCCAAAAAGGCCCTCACTGCTTGAGCTGGCTTCTCTATCCTGTGGATAGCAGTTGGATCCCTAGTTGTTTCCTTAGATGATGAATATGAGGGTAGTCAGGAACTAGATTAGTTGTTCAACAGTGTTGTTCCCATTCCCAGTGCTTTGTTGTTGAAATCCTTGACAATGGCAGTTTGAATTGTTACTGAGGGTGATAAGACAATCTCTGCCATCATTTGTCCCTTTAATTATGACTGAGGGAGGTGGCCTACAAATTCTATGAGAATCTCTATCTCTGCTCTTTCTCTTTGGATGTTTTTGCTTTCTCCCCACCCTTTTTATCTCTGTGTTTCTATCTTCTCCACCTTGTTATCAACTGAGTCACCCTCACAAACTTCTTCTGTCTCTTCTTTCCTGTCTCCTCTCTCTGTCACTTCTAAATCTTGGGCTTTTCCTGTCAAATTGACATATTAAATATTTCTCATTGGAGGAACTCTTCACAATTTCTCACTATGTCACTCTTGGTTTTGGCCAGTGCTCAACAGACACAAGACTGAAAAAATTAGATACATTTGTAAAGAGAAGCAGGGACCCAATGAGGGCTAGGAAAGATCCCTGTGCTGAGGAAGATGCCTGGCTATTCTTTCAGAGAAGAAGCAGGATGAGGTAGGAAACCCTTCAGAAATCATCACCAAGGACTCTAGCACTGAAAATCTCTGCAGAAATATTGAAAGTTCAGTGGAGGACATTTCCCACCTCCTTCCTTATTATTCAGGAAGTGCCAGGCACTCTGCTGACCTAAGGTCTTCTTAAACAGACAGGAGTCGGACCAAAATTTTTCTCCCCAAATTGCTCCACAACATTCATACCGCTGCTACTGATTCATTAGAGAACCACACAAGAGGAAGGATTTGTTGTTAGGGAAATCACAATAACCTGGGATCCATGGGAAACCTGACTCCAACATCTTTGTTCCCATCAGGAGGTCCTCAAATAGGCAGTTGGCTAAACAAGCATTTGGAGTATGGGAACAAGGAAATAATTTGTTCCAATGGAAACAGGGTGCAGATGCTGGTTTCCCTTATGGCAGCAGGTGGGAAAAGCCCAGTTCAGGGGATGCAGAGGTGTTATGAGATTTGGGCAAGTCCCATCTAGTCCTTCTCTAGTTACAAATGGCTTGCAAATGATGGAAGACAGTCTTCATTGGGGAAGAACCATTGCTTAGTGCAGGCCCATCATTCTCAACTCTGTCAGCCACAACTGCTGACCAACTGGCCCCCTCTTATAGAGGCACCAAACCCAGCCCACCTTTCCCTGCCTCCTCTGGTCCACCTCTGGCTGTCATCTCCTGAAGAAGCAGCTCCTTTGGAGCAGAGATCAACCATCCACACTGACAACCAAGTGTTACACAGAGACAGGCAATCCAGACAAGCGGCAGTAGCAAGGGACCCCTGGGAGACCAGGAAGGTTAGGCTCCCACTGCCACCTTGTTCACCATCTTGTCACGGGTCCTGATGGAGAGAGCCCAGGAGTCTCAGCCCAGGAGCCTTGGGAAGAATAATGCTTCTCGCCTCATTCTGTGAGGGATCCCCTGTGGAAATGCAGTCTGGCAACAGCTCCTGCAAGGCCTACAACTTCAGCCTACAACCTTCAGGTCCCAGAAGAGTAAGTTCTTGCCCCAAAGTCTTTGTCTCTGTCCAGTAGGCCAACCTCTGAAGTGGATATGATTTTTTATCACTGGAAATGACATTAAAGCAGAGGTATTAGCATCTGCTTTGCTGTTGTACCCTAAGATTCATGAGACCTCTACTAGGGAAGTGCAGCTAAAACCAACCCTAACTGTGATCACCAACCCCCATTAGAATATAAACTCCTTGATGGCAGGGACAATCTTATTTTTTCTATTCATATTCTTGGTATTTAGCCTAGTGATTTACACATATAAAGAATTATGAAATATTGACACACAGAGAGAGACAGAGCAATAGAGACAGAGTGAAGGAGACGCACACACACACACAGTGGAAGACAGAAATTCTCACAGAGTTTCTAGGCCATGTCCCATAGACGTCATTAAGGGGAGACATGATTGTCAAGTTGAGGATCACCTTCTTCACCACTACCACCAAGTCTTGACAAATCTCTACCAACAAGCATATAATGAAGAGCCATGGGAGGGGCAGCAGCCCCCCAGGGCACAAGTCCTGCTTCCATATCAGCCCTCTGTCATCAGCTAAGGAAATAACTCCAAGGGAGCAGGGCCCAGCTGAACCCACCAACTACCACCCATAGGACAGAGAAGAAGGTAGCCCAGCTGAAGCAGCAAGGCCATTGGGGGAGAGAGGGGCCAGCATGTGCCGGGGGGGGGGGTTCAAGCTTGCTTCACTGCCTTGGCCACCATCTCCTCTCAGTCCGGGGGTCCCCAGGAATCGCTGTGAGAAGACCCCTTGTGGAGAAGCAGCCTGGCCTCCTGCAGGGGTCCCAGGAACACCTACTGATGACTCAGACAAAAATGTTCTTAAACTCAAAGTGTCTGACACTCTAAAAAGGGTGACCCTCAGGAACCAGTAGGATTTTACCAAGAGAAACCACATTAAAAGAGGAGGCATTAATGTCTGTTCTATTGCCGCACCCTAGAGACCATAGGAGTTCTCCATCTGAATTGTAGCTGCCACCACCCCTAAGTCTTGTCTCTCCCGTGAGGATTTAGGATTCTCTGGAGCCAGTCCAGTCTTACTTGTCTCTCTGTCACCCCGTGGCTGGCACAGAACCCTGCACAGTGAACTCCTTCAGTGAATGCTTCATATCTGCATTCATATCTTGGTTGATTCATTCGATCATTCACTAAAGACACAAAGAAATACACTTAGAAATGTCAATTACTTTATTGGATGGTCACTATAAAGGAGACCCCTGTGACAGAGCAGAAGGATGATGGGAGATACAGAAATATCCTTGACTTGTCTCAGCAAGTGTCCCAAAGGTGACTGGGAGGCTGCTCACATCGATCTGGAAAGTGGCACCTGGGGGCAGTTCTGCCCCACCACAAGGACAGCGACCAGGAGCTTCTGCATCTGGGCCTTCTTTTGGAAGGTGTGGTGAGCACTGATCCTCCCCAAAATGGTGTCTGCTGGGGTCTTCTTCACTGGCTCCTCCTGGAAATCTTCTTTGGCCTCTGGGTGGAACATCCACAGGATCTGGGTTTCACAGCCTTCTTCCATTGCTGCTCTCATCCCTTGGAGGATGGTTTCCAGGACTGCTTCTGGGTTTGTGGCCAGTGTGTTTAAAGGCTGATGTGACTCTTGACAGGGAAATAAGGCATTAAGATGAACCATATGAATCAGGAACCTGGATCTAAATAGACCAAGAAGAAGCAAAAGCAAAGCTGGAAGATTTTCATCCCTGGGATTTGATGAATTGGACAGCATACATATCTCACTCCGAAGTGAGGGTTCTCTCCCTAGGAGACTCAGGCTTCCCAGGTTCATAATGTTAGAGAGAGAGCAGGGCTTTGATCACAGGATTGTAGCGGTAGCTTCTGAACTTGTGGGTGTCCAGGCTCTAAAAGACCTGGGCTGGAACTTCCTCTGTAGATCTTCCTCAGTAATTGTAATCTGCCCCTGACCAACAGTAGGCTTGAGTAGCCAACAATCAGTGATGTCACTGGGAGGGTGATGTCAGCAGGAAGGAATTAATGGGGGTGGAAGAACCATCAAGGATGGCAAGTAGGTGGACAGGGATCACTGATGCAGGGCACAAGAGGGAAGCCTGGAGGTTTACAGGCTATCATTGCTTCTGTATTGAGTTCTTTGGAGCACCTGCAGAGGATTTTTTTTCTTGCCTCCCTGCTCCCATCACTTCCCTGGGAGTCCGCATGGAGCCTTGGGTTTGTCTCTTTCTGGAGAGACCCTCTGCTGGGCTGGAATCTCCCTTCCCTAAAATAGACGGTACTACATTAATCCTTCCTTGCCAACCTGGCCCCAGCTTTGGTTGTTCTCCTGTGAGTGGTTCCAAACAGAACCAAACAGAACAGGATTCTTCTTTTTAACTTTTAAAAATGCAATCTGTCTTAGGGGAGTAAGGGGAAGGGCTAAAATTTAAGCAGTCTCAGGGTTCAGACTTTCAACTTGCTGTCCCTGAAGTTGGTGGGGGGGGTGAGGGAACCAGCAAGGATGGCTGATAGGTGGGCAAGGACCCAGTGATGTGAGTATGGAATGGGAGACCTTGCTCTTTTACCCGGCAATTTCTGGGGTAACTTCCCTTTTTGTTGGCATTTTTGAACAATAAGAAAAGTTGAAGGCAAATGATATATCTTTGCTTTGGGAAAAGTGAAAATAACAGTAATCAGTGGGATCATCTTCTTCAATAGTAACTAAATAAAATGAATTTTTTTATGATGGATTTTTTACCATTTTAAGGCCTCATTCTTAGGTCAGACATTGTGGACCAGTGATGTGCTAGATTTTTTTTTTTTTTT
>JAJPUD010030749.1:0-12968 GCA_023553655.1 Myrmecobius fasciatus | reverse complement strand
AAAGGTCTCATTTCTAAAATATATAGAGAATTGTCTCATATTTATAAGAATTCAAGCCACTCTCCAATCGATAAATGGTCAAAGGATATGAACAGGCAATTTTGAAATGATGAAATTAAAACTATTTCTAGTCACATGAAAAGTTGCTCCACATCACTATTGATGAGAGAAATGCAAATTAAGACAACTCTGAGATACCATTACACACCCGTCAGATTGGCTAAAATGACAGAAAAAGATAATGATGAATGCTGGAGTGGATGTGGGAAAACTGGGACACTGATACATTGTTGGTGGAAGTGTGAATGGATCCAGCCATTCTGGAGAGCAATTTGGAACTATGACCAAAAAGTTATCAAACTGTGCATACCCTTTGATCCAGCAGTGTTTCTACTGGGCTTATATCCCAAAGAAATCTTAAAGGAAGGAAAGGATCCCACATGTGCAAGAATGTTTGTGGCAGCCCTTTTTGTAGTGGCTAGAAACTGGAAGCTGAGTGGATGCCCATCAATTGGAGAGTGGCTGAATAAATTATGGTATACGAATGTCATGGAATACTATTGTTCTGTAAGAAACGACCAGCAGGACGATTTCAGAGAGGCCTGGAGAGACTTGCATGAGCTGATGCTGAGCGAAATGAGCAGAACCAGGAGATCATTATACACGGCAACAACAAGACTATATGATGATCAATTCTGATGGACGTGGCTCTCTTCAACAGTGAAATGCTTCAAACCAGTTCCAATTGTTCAGTGAAGAAAGCCATGTACACCCAGAGAGAGAAATATGAAATGTGGACCACAACATAACATTTTCATGCTCTCTATCTATGTTTGCTTGCATTGTGTTTTCTTTCTTTGATTTTTTTTCTTATAGACATGTTTTTTCTTGCACAGCAAGATAAGTGTGGAAATATACATACATATATTCGATTTGTCAAGTATTTTAACATAATTAACATGTAGTGTACTTGCTGCCATCTAGGGGAGGGGTGGGGAGTAGGGGGCAAAAATTTCTAACAGAAAGCTTTGTAAAGGTCATTGTTGAAGAATCACCCATACATGTTTTGCAAATAAAAAGCTTTAATAAAAAAAAAAGAGAGACTATAGGAAACATCATCTCTTCCTGGTGAAGCCATTGTCTTGATGATGGTACCATTTCCCCTCACCCCATTTATGCTTCCTCCCACTCTGAAATTCCTTCTCACAAAATACAAGGATTTATTTGTTGAAGAGGGGCTGTGAGATTTAGCCCATGGTCCTTTAATTTTCTTTCTCCACCTGCATTTTTCTTTTTTGAAATTTTATTTACATCTTTATTTCCTTGAATACTTAAAAACTTTCAAAATTTTATTTAAATTTTTTTAATATTCATTTTTTGAGCTCTAAATTCTTCCTTTTCTTCCTGCCCCTCCCTCACTAACTGAGAAAGCAAGCAATATAACTCATTATAAATTTGATATTATATAAAACATGTTTCTATATTAGCCATGTTGAAAAAAGCAAGAAAACAAAGAAAGTTCAAAACAAGATGCTTCATTCTGCACTCAGAGACCATTAATTTTCTCTCTTATGGTAGATATCATGTGTCCTTTGGAATTGTCTTGGAACATATTATTGATCAGAGTAAGTAAGTCTTTCACAATTGACCATAATTATAATATTGATGTTACTGATTTTTTTCCTGTTTCTGCTCACTTCATTTTTCATCAGTTCATATAGGTCTTCCCAGGTTTTTCTAAAACCATTCTGCTCATCATTTCTTACAGAACAACAGTATTCCATTACAATCATATACCACAATTTTTTCAGCCGTTCTCCAAATGATTGACAATCCCTCCATTTCCTATTCTTTGCCACTACAGAAAGAGCTGCTATAAATATTTTTGTATATATAAGTCCTTTTTCTTTTTCTTTGATCTTTTTGGGATATAGACTCAGTAGTGTTATTTCTGGTTCAAAATGTATGCATTGTTTTCACATCTCTACCAACACTGCATTAGTGTGTGTCTATTTTTCATATCCCTTCTGGCATTTGACTTTTTTTTTTTATCATAACATGGTTAACAGCCAATCTGATAAGTGTGAGGTTGTACCTCAGAGTTGTATTAATTGACTATTTTCTAATTAGTAGCATTTTACAGCATTTTTTTTCATATGGTTGTAGATAGCTTTGATTGCTTCTTCAGGAAAACTGCCTGTTTATTATATCCTTGGACCATTTCTCAATTTAGAAATGTTCTTATTTTCATGAATTTGACTCAGTTCCTTATATATTTCAGAATGAGGGCTTTATCAGAGAAACTTCCTGCAAAAGGTTTCCCCCAGTTTCCAACTTCCCTTCTACTTCTAGCTGCATTGCTTTTGTTTCTGCAAAACCTTTTCAATTTCAATAATCAAAATTATCCATTTTGCTTTCTATGATACTCTTACCTCTTGGTCATAAACTCATACTTTCTACATATATCTCACAGGTAAAATTTTCTATGCTCCCATAATTTACTTATATCACTCTTTTATGTTTGAGTATATGGTATTTAAATGTATATGGTATGAGATGTTGGTCTATGCCTAATTTCTCCCAAAGCATTTTCTAATTTCCCTGGCAATTATTGTCAGATAATGAGTTCTTACATCAAAGCTTTGAACTTTGGGTTTATCAAACACTCAATTACTATGATCATTTACCACTGTGCATTGTGTTCCTAATATATTCCACTGATTCACCCCTCTATTTTTTAGCCTGTACAAGATGGTTTTGATGATTACTACATCATTACTACAGTTTGGAATGTGGCTCTGCTAGGTTCCCTTTTTCACATATTTTTCCATTTGATTCATTCCCTTGGCATTCTAGACATTTTGTTCTTCCAGATTAATTTTATCATTTTATCTAGACCTATAAAAGTAATTATTTGGTAGTTTGATATTTCACTGATAAGTAAATTAATTAAGGTAGAATTGTCATTTTTATTCAATTGGCTCAGCCTATTCATGAACAATTAATATTTTTCCATTTATTTTGATCTGTCTTTATTTTTGTGTAAAGTTCTTTGTAATTGTGTTCTTATAGACCCTGGGTTTGTATTGGCAGATAGAATTCTAAGTTCTTTACATTGTCTAAAATTATTTATTTATTTATTTATTTATTTATTTATTTTGCTTTTTGCTAAGGCAATTGGGGTTAAGTGACTTGCCCAGGGTCACACAGCTAGGAAGTGTCTGAGACCAGATTTGAACTCAGGTCTTCCTGACTTCAGGGCTGGTGCTCTAACCACTGTGCCACCTATTTGCCCCTCTAAAATTATTTTAAATGGAATTTCTCTTTCTATCTCTTCCTGCTGATTCGTGTTGGTATACAGAAATGTGGATGATTTATGTGAGTTTGTTCTATATTCTGGAACTTTGTTAATTGCTTCAATCAGTTTTTAGTTAATTCTCTGGGGTTCTTTAAGTATGACATCATATCATCTGCAAAGAGTTTCCTTGCTGTCTATTCTTATTCCTTCAATTTCTTTTTCTTGTCTTATTGCTATACCTAACATTTATAATACAATTCTGAATAATAGTGGTAATAGTGGATATCTTCCTTCAATCCTATTCTTATTGGGAAGGCTTCAAGTTTATCCTCATTACAGACACGTTTTGCTTTTAGCTTTAGAAAGATACTACTTATTTTAAGAGAGACTACATTTATTCCTATGTTTTCTAGTGTTTTTAATAGGAATGAGTATTGAATTTTATCAAGAAGCTCTTTCTACATTTATGTTATATGAGTTTTGTTGTTTTGTTATTAATAGGATCGATTATGCTTTAGTTTTCTAATACTGAACCAGGCTTGCTGCATTCCTTATATAAATCCCACTTGGTCATAGTTTATGATCTTTATGATATATTGCTATAATCTCCTTGCTACTATTTTATTTAAAAATTTGTATTGATATTCATTAGGGAAATGGGCCTATAGTTTTCTTTGTTTTTGCTCTTCCATATTTGTGTCACAGAAGGAATTTGGGAGAACTTCTTTACTAATTTTTCAAATAGTTTATAAAAAGGGATTCATTGTTTGGTAGAATTCACTTATAATTCCATTTGGGCCTAGGAATCTTTTCTTTTTTCCCAAGGGCAAAGTTGATTATAATTATAATACCAATTGAAGCAGGTTAAGTTCCAAAAGAATTTAGCAAAGAACCAAGAGCAAAAAGATCAATTTATAGGAAAAAGAAAGATCAGGTACTTCATGTCACTGATATGCTAATTTTATGACTTAAAGGTAGAATTTAGGAGTGGTCTTAGAGGTGAAGTTGAAGAGTATTGAATTCTATGGTTTTGAGGTGGAGTTGTACCCCACCATTAAATTCTGTGCTTTAGTTTGTCTCAGAAACTTTGTTACTACTGACCAACAAATTTTTATCTGGTAGCCAGCATTGTTTGTGGAACTACGGCACTTCTAAGGTCAGGTGGTCTTAGGGTTAAGACCAAGTAGCTTTAGGGTTATTGCTACATCCTCCCTAGAAGCTACACTACATCATTCCCCTCTCAAGCAGTTGGGACCCATATTCTTTTGGGGCAAAAAGTTTCTCCCCCCACATGCACACAGATCAGCTAGATGGGCATCTATCACTCAGATTGTCCCCTGTTGCCAAAAGCCTGAAGAGAGCAGAAGCAGGACCCAAATTCAATTGTTTGTCAAAGTGAGCCAAAAATATAGGAGAGCAGCTTCATCGGGAGGGCTCTAAACACTTCATCAATAGACTCAGAGTGATTGGTATAAATTCTGTAGATAATAGGAATGTAAAGAAAAGCACAACTCAAAAGAATATCAGTTACAATCCCAAGAGATTTTATCTCTAATAACAAACTCTATTCATCATAACTTAGGGTTCGATATTTTATTTTTATTCTCATGAAGTTACAGTAAGCACTAAAAGTGCTATATTCACTTATATAGCCAGGACTCACACACATAGGAGATTTTGTTTAAACAAGCTTATAGATTCTTAGTTTGAGAACTACACATCCTAAACAAGCTCATTTCTCAGGACTGATAACTTGCCTACATTGAAGGTTTAAAGAAAATTGACAAGCTTACAAATGAAGGGGAATTGACAGAGACCCCAGAGAAGGGGCTGAACTTGCTGTTGCCCACTCCAACTAATCACCTTCTGTGGGCTGTGCGGTTTGATACCTCCTCCCACTCTATGAAGGGGGAGAAGGTGCTGCACCTTTTCAAATATGCTGTACATATTTATATTTGAAGGCAAATGGATCAGATTTTTACCTCCTCCCTCTTATTCCACACACAGTTATTACCAATTTTAGGTTTCGCATGAATACAATAACTCCAGATAACTTAGTTACCAATCTGAGAATTTTCATAGGTAATAAATAGCCATAGAGTCTTAGCTGTAATTTCCTATGAAACATTATAAAACCAGGTTAGCAAGGCTGATGACATAAACTTTCTGCCTTCTTTTAGTTGTTCAATTTATTCAGTGTCCAAGCTATGGCAGCTTTGGAAGTTATGAGGGAGGGTTCTGGATTCCCTTCCTCTACCGTTAAATAAATTTCCCTTGTGTTTTACAGAGAAAACAAGACAATTCCTAAAATCGAGATAGAACAGAATCTATCGAAAAATGAATAGGAGTCTCATAATTTACTGTCAAGCTTCCAATTTTTAACATACACACCACTCTAAAAAGTTATTTTAAAAATAACTTTAGTTTATGAGATTCCTAAATTCTAATTAAATGTTCTAGTCAAACTGAATAACCATTTGGTTTATTTTCCAATCCACACAAACCATTTTTCTTCTGCTAACTAGGAAAGGGTTCAGTTCCAGTTTTTACTGACAGGGTCCCCAGAGGTCTGACTGATAATTCAAAAGCAAGCTGATTATTGCCAGGGTTTTTAAAGTTTACTGCTTTTCTGTTTTGCTAAAGTTCTCCAAACTCTTAACATTGTCAGTGTAAAGATACTACAACTTACATATCCCTTTAGTGGGCTTTGATTAAAACTTCCTTTAAAATTGCCTTTACTATCATATCCCAAATGACAAATTTCACTGAACTAAGTATATTTTCTTTCTCTCTATCTCACCCCTCCATCCATGTATCTCTGCTGTAGTTAGGGAAGGAGGGAAGGGGGAAGAAAGAAAAAGTGATTCCACTACAGACTGTCCTCCTAGGGGAGGTCAGGCATGGTAACGTAAGCTTAATTTAGTTGAATTTGCTTCCAAATTATTTTACACACACACACACACACACACACACACACATCATTAATGTCAACATTGGCGTATTTTGGTCACATCTAAAAGTTTTAACATTCATACAGCATTTGCTTTATGCTAAGCACTTTTACAATCATGTGATCTTCACAACAATGATCATTTTTATTTCTCTTTACAAATCAGAAATCTGGGCAAAGATAAAATAATTTGCCATAAATTACATAGCTAATTCATTTCTGCAACTGAAACTGAGAATGGTGGGCTTACCAAATGCAGAGGCTGGCTGGCTTTCCCACTTCACACTGCCATGCTGGGTGCTACCATTGGTACCCAGATTCTTCCCAGGCACTTGCTGAACAGAACCTGCTGGAGGTTGGGGTGGCTGGATCCGGAATTTCCCTTTGATGATAGTTTCAGGTGCCAGGGCTCAGGAAATGCTACCATGGAGCCTGACCTCCGCTCTATCCTCACCCCTCTAAACTGGGTTGAGGAGGTGTTTGGGAAAGTCATGTGAGGTCCCCACTGCTTCTGCTACTTCCCCCAATTATACATATGGGGTAAAATTTGAGTTTCTCTACATTTCTTCAGCATTTTCTTTTTAAAATCTGATCTGAGATGAGAAGGGCTTAACAGAGGGACAAGGGCTGTATTGATCTTGTTAGCAATCCCCACAACTGAGATACACTCAGAACTCCCAGGAGTGAAGCATGCTGAGTGATCAGACTTGTAGAGAGGGTCCCTTAACACCTTCTTGGGTGCTTTCCCTTTTCAGCATCAACCTTAGCCTTTATGTAAAGTGAACCATATTTTCCTTTCTCAATGGAGCAGAAAAGGACTCTGGACAAAACAGCAGGCAAGGAAGGTTTCTTGCAATCTTAAAATGACTAATTGCATTCCTTAATCATTGCTTTCAAAACTTTGAAATCTGCTGAGATACTATTTTAGTGGTTCTATAATTTTAATTAGCTAACTTTATTTCTGTAGCCCCAAGATTGGCCAGAACCGGGGTCCAGGCGTTTCATTTTTTAAGGTGGGCGTCAAGGATATTAAGCAATCTTTCCCAGTGTTCTAACTACAGCATAGAAGTTTTTTCTTGCTGGCAGCATTTTAAATCTTTCCAGATAACAGAATCTTGTTCACAGAACAAACACGACACAGACATTCTGCACAGGGATGCAGACAGACAAAAGTGACATGGAAGAGGACTGTTCCATCTTTGCCAAAAGCCATAAAATTTCTATTCCTTATAGTACCTCACTTCCTCTGGCTTCCCAGGGAGGGTGAAAAGGTGGCAGAGGTTCCTTAGTTAAGAGGGAACTATGCTGAGAATTGCAAGAATTTCCAAGACCAGATATTCCCAGTCAAGGAAAGTTTGCTAAGTGTGGAGCTCCTGATGACCTAGACAAGCTTTTCTAGGTACTTGGGGTGTCCCAGGTATAAGATAGAGAAAAGAATGGGGGACTTACCTTGACAAGGAGGGGTAAAGCCAGGGGAGCCCAGACTCTCCTTGTACAGGGCCACCAAATGCTGAAGTTCAAAGGGGACCCCCAAAGAGGTTGGGGTTCTAGACTGGTGTTGCAAAATAACTCCAAAAAATTTTCAGGCTCAGATCCATTTCCAAATCAAGGAGCAAAGTTTATTATAATTGTAACACCAATTGAAACAGGCTAAGTTCCAATAAAATTGAACCAGGATATTTTCTTAGGGATCACAATTGATGGCCTTTTCAATTTCTTTTTCTTTTTACATACATACATACATACATACACATACACACACGCTATTTTTCCAATTACATGTAAAACATTTTTTGACATTTGTTTTTAAAACTGTGAATTCCAGATTCTCTTTCTTTCTTCCTTCCCACTTTCCCCCTCGTTGAGAAGGCACATGAGAAATTATGCAAAACATTGCCATAGAAGTCATGTTGCAAAAGAAAACACAGAACTTTGCCTTCCCCCACCTCATACACACACACACACACACACACACACACACACACACACACAAAAACTGAAGAAAAAATAAAGTTAAAAATGTATGCTTTGCAACAGATAGGTAGCACAGTGGATAGAGCACCAGCCCTGAAGTCAGGAGGACCTGAGTTCAAATGTGGCCTCAGACACTTAACACTTCCTAGCTGTGTGACCCTGGGCAAGTCACTTAACCCCAGTTGCCTCAGGGGAAAAAAGTATGCTTCAATCTGTATTCAGAAACAAGCAGTTATTTCTCTGGGTATGTATAGCATTTTTTATCCTAAGTCCTTCAGAGTAGTCCTAGATCACTGAATTGCTGAGAATAGAAAAGTCATTCACAGTTGATCATTCCATAACATTGCTATTATTTTGTACATAGTTTTCAATTTCTTTTTCAAACAAAGAGTTATTTATTTTATTTAATCTTTAGTTAATCTGGGCAATTTTCATTTTTGTAAACATTCATCCATTTCATTTAAATTGTCGGTTTTACTGGCATACAATTGGGCAAAATAATTTCTGATAATTACTTTAATTTTATCTTTATTGGTGGTACATTTACCCTTTTCATTTTTGAGACTGGTAATTTGGTTTTCTTTTTTTTTAAATTGAATTAACCAAGTGTTTATTTATTTTCTTCCATAAAACAGTTCCTTGTTTTATCTATTACTTCAATAGTTTTTGTGCTGTCATTTTATTGTTCTCTCCCTTGTTTTTCAGCATGCCTACTTTAGTATTTATTTGAGAATTGTTTCCCTACTTAATAGTATTTCATCCCCCCCCAAATGCATGTAAAAGATAGTTTTCAACATTCATTTTTATAAGATTTTGAATTCCAAATTTTTTCTCTCCCTCCTTTCCCTTCCCCCTCTCCCAAATCCGATATAGGTTATACATATTCATTCATGTTAGACACATTTCCATATTAGTAATCATGTTGTGAAAGAATAATCAGAACAAAAGGGAAACATCAAGAAAAAGAAAAAAACAAAAAAATTGAAAATAGTATGATTTGATTTGCATGGTTCTTTCTCTGAATGTGGATAGCATTTTCCTTTTGGAAATGTATTGGATCATTGCATAGCTGAGAAGAGCTAAGTCAATCACAGTTTATCATCACACAATGTTGGTATTACTGTGTACAATGTTCTGGTTCTGTTCACTTCACTCAGCATCAGTTCATGTAAGTCTTTCTAGATTATTCTGAAATCTGCCTGCTCACCATTTCTTTTAGCATAATATATCATATATAATATTCATATACCACAACTTGTTCAGGCATCCCCTTAATTGTGATTTTTAATTTGTTTTTTTTTTCCAGTTTTTTAGTTCCATGCTTAATTCATTGATTGTTTCATTGCTGTCATTTTTAAATGAAATTGTTTTATTTCTATGAATTGTTCATTGATACACTCATTCTTTATGATTACATTATTTAGTTTCTAATTGATTTTTAATCTATGCTTCTAAGGCCCATCATTAAGTGTAATTTTATTGCATTATGGTCAGAAAAGGGTGCATTTAATATTTCTGCTTCCCACGCTGTTTTCTCCAAAAGTCTATTGTATCTAACTTTTATAAAATTCTATATGTTACCTTAGCTTCTTTCTTATTTATTTTTATAATTAAATTTATCTAATTCTAAGAGCGTAAAGTTAAGATCCCCCACTAGTATTGTCTTATTGTTTATTTCTTCCCTTAATTCATTTAACTTTTCCTTTATGAATTTTGGTGTTCTGGAATAGTTTACCCATTAGAACTATGGATAAGGTAATAATTTAGGACCAAACAAGATATAAAAAACATAACAAAATGGAAAATGGAAAATTTTGATTGTATAAAATTAAAAAGGTTTTGCACAAATAGAACCAATGTAACCAAAATTAAAATGAAAGTAGAAAACTGGAAGGGAATTTTTACAAGTGGCTTTGATAAAGGCCTGATTTCTCAAATATATAAAGAACTGAGTTCAATTTATAAGAATACAAGTCATTCTTCAATTGATAAATAGTCAAAATGAGTAGTTTTCAGACAAAGAAATCAAAGCTACCTGCAATCATATGAAAAAATGTGCTAAATCATTGTTGATTACAGAAATACAAATTAAAACAACTCTGAGGTACCATTTCACACCAATCAAATAGGGTAATATGACAAAAAGGAAAATGATAAGTTTTGGAAGGGATATTTTGGGGTTTTTTTGTTTTTTGTTTTTGTCCTTCATTCTTTTTTTTTTAAATTAAAGCTTTTTATTTACAAAACATGCATGGGTAATTTTTCAACACTAACCCTTGCAAAACTTTCTTTTCCAAGTTTTTCCCTCTTTCCCCAACCCCCTCCCTTAGATGGCAAGTAGTCCAATACACGTTAAATATGTTAAAATATATGATAAATTCTATATATCTATACAAATTTATAGTTATCTTGCTGCACAAGAAAAAAATCGGATCTAGAAAGAAAAAAACCTGAGAAAGAAAACAAAATACAAGCAAACATCAACAGAAAGCATGAAAATGCTATGTTGTGGTCCACACTCAGTTCCCACAGGCCTCTCTCTGAGTGTAGATGGTTCTCTTCATCACTAAACAATTGAAACTGGTTTGAATCATCTCATTGTTGAAGAGAGCCATGTCCATCAGAATCGGTCGTCATATAGTATTGTTGTTGCCATGTATAATGATCTCCTGGTTCTGCTGATTTCACTCAGCATCAGTTCATGCAAGTCTCTCCAGGCCTCTCTGAAATCGTCCTGTTGGTCGTTTCTTACAGAACAATCATATTCCATAACATTTGTATACCATAATTTATTCAGCCATTCTCCAACTGAGGGGCATCCATTCAGTTTCCAGTTTCTAGCTACTACAAAAAGGTCTGCCACAAACATTTTTTGCACATGTGAGTCCCTTTCCATTGGAGGGGATATTTGAAAACAGAGACAATAATACACTGTGGAGTTGTGTGGTGGAGTTGTGAACTGATCCAACCATTCAGCAATTTGGAACTATAACCACAACGTTATAAAAATGTGTATATCCTTTGCCTAGCAATAGCACCATTAGGTCTGTTTTCCAAAGAGACTCAAAAAAACACAAAGGAAAAAGGCCCATATGTACAAAAACATTTTAGCAGCTCTTTTTGTGGTGGTAAAGAATTGAAAATGGAGGGGATGCCCATCAATTGGAGAATGGCTAAACAGGTTGTGGTATATGGTTTTGATGTAATACTATTGTGCTATAAGAATGATGAGCAGGATGCTTTCCGAACAGTCTGGAAATATTTACATGAACTGTTGCAAAGTGAAGTGAGCAGAACCAGGAGAACATTGTACACGACAACAATATTATATAATGATCAATTGTAAATGACTTAGCAGTTCTCAATGATACAATGATCTAAAACAATCCCAAAGGACTCATGATGAAAAATTCTATCTACCTCCAGAGAAAAAACTGATAAAATCTGAATGCAGTTCAAAGCATACCAATTTTCACTTTATTATTATTTTTTGTTCAAGTCTTCTTGCACAAAATGACTAATATAGAAATGTTTTGCATGATTGTACATATATAACCTATATTAGATTGCTTAGTATCTCAGGGAGGAGGAAGGGGAAAGGAAGAGGAACTTAAGACTTTTTTAAAAAATGTTTAAAATTGCTTTTTCAATTACAATTACAAGAAAAAATATTTAAAAAAAGAATTAGGATGCTATGCCATTATTGCATATATGTTTAGTATTGATATTACTTTATTGTCTATGATACATTTTAGCAAAATGTATGTTTTCTGCTTATCATTTTACTTAGGTCTATTACTTTGTCTGATTTCAGACAAAGTAAAAGGTTGCTACCCCTGCCTTTTGAACTTCAGCTGAAGGATAATAGTCTTCTCCAGTCCCTTAATTTATCTCTCTCTGTATATTTTTCTGTTTCAAGTGTGTTTCTTGTAAAACTACATATTGTTGAATTCTGGTTTCTAGTACATTCTATCCCGTTCCATTTTTTGAGTTCATCCTATACATTTTCACAGTTATTATTAGTGCATATTTCCTTCCATCCTATTTTCATCTATCTTTTTTTCCTCTCTTTTTTACTCTGTCCCTCCTCAAAAGTCTATTTTGCTTCTGACTACTGCTTTCCTTAGTCTGCCCTGTCTTTTATTACATCTCTCCTTTTTTCTTATTCTCCTTTGCCTCCTATTTCCCTGCTGGGTAAAATAGATTTCTATATCCAACTGGGTGTATATGTATGAGTATCTGTATCTAGTCTTCCCCCTTTGAACCTTTGAGTGTTCTGTTTAGAGTGAGGTTCAAGCATCGCCCCTTCTGTTCATTCTCCACAGCAAAAGTTCTTTCTTGCATGCTTCTTTTATGAGATAATTTTTCCTATTCTTCCAATTTCTTCTGCTTTCTTTCCTTTTCTCACCCCTCCATTTTTTAGATCATCCCAATATTATAAGCTCATACCTGTACTCTGTCTATATAGACTCTTTTAACTGCCTTAATAATGATAAAGTGCCTAGAAGTTACATGCATCATCTTCCCATAGTACATTTCGTACATAGTTTAGTCTTATTGAGCTCATCCTTATGATTTTTCTTTCCTGTTTATCTTTTTATGTTTCTCTCAGAGAGTCAAAATTTCTATCCATTTCTGTTCTTTTCAGAAGGAATGCTTAAACGTCCTCTTTTTCATTGAATATTCATTTTTGTCCCTTGAAAGATTATATTCACATGCAAATTAAGACAACTCTGAGATACCACT
>JAJPUD010030747.1:0-12970 GCA_023553655.1 Myrmecobius fasciatus | reverse complement strand
TTATTTATTTTGTGGTTTGATTTATCAAGTTCTGAGAGAGGGAGGTTGAGATCCCCCACTATTATAGTTTTGCTGTCTATTTCTTCTTGCATCTCTCTGAACTTTTCCTCTAGGAATTTCCATGCTATACCAATTGGTGCATATATGTTTAGTATTGATATTGCTTCATTATCTATGGTACCCTTTAGGAAGATATAATTTCCTTCTTTGTCTCTTTTACTTAAGTCTATCTTTGCTTTTACTTGGTCTGAGATCAGGATTGCTACCCCTGCTTTTTTTTGTTCACCTGAAGTATAATAGATTCTGCTCCAGCCTTTTACCTTCACCTATGTATCTCTATGTTTTAGATGTGTTTCTTGTATACAACATATTGTTGGATTCTGGTTTTTAATCCAGTCTGCTATCTGCTTCTGCTTTAAGGGAGAGTTCATTCCATTCACATTTGCAGTTAAAATAAGTAATTCTGTATTTCCTGCCATCTTATTTACCCTAGCTTTTGCTTTTCTCTTTCTTATCCCCTTTCCCTCCTTCCTACTATTTTGCTTTTGAAAACCACTTCCCTCAAACAATCCTTCCCCTTTAGAGCCCCACCCACCCCTTTTCCCCCCCTTTCCCTCCTGTTTCCTTATAAGTACGTCTATTATTCCCTCAGAGCCAAATCTGATGAGATGGAGATTAACCCAATTCTCATTCCCCTCCCTTTTTTCTCCTCAATCATTATAGATTTTCTTTGCCTCTACATGTGATGTAATTTCCCTTATTTTACCTCCTTTTTTTCTTCTTCCAGTGTTATCCCTTTTCTACCTTTAATTTCTTTTTCAGTTTATCATATCATAATAATCACAAAATCACAATAATCATATCATAATAATCATAAAATCACAGTAATCATATCATAATCATAATGTAATAATAGATTCATAAAATCAACACTCATTCTATAAGTATCTATAATATATAGTTCTCAAGAGTTTTTTTTTTCCTTGTTACCTTTTTATGTTTCTCTTGTGTTCTGTGTTTGTAGATCAAATTTTTTGTTCAGTTCTGGTCTTTTCAGTAGAAACAGGTGGAATTCTTCTATATCATTGAATGACCATCGTCTTCCCTGGAAGATAATGCTCATTCTAGCTGGGTAACTTACTCTTGGCTGTAATTCAAGTTCCTTTGCCCTTCAGAATATCTGATTCCAGGCCCTTCAATCCTTCAAAGTAGAAGCTGCTAGGTCCTGTGTGATCCTAATTGTAGCTCCCCGATATTTAAATTGTTTCTTTCTGGCTTCTCGTAATATTTTTTTCTTGGTATGATAGTTCTGGAATTTAGCCATGATATTTCTGGGGACTTAATTTTTGGGTTTCTTTCAGGTGGTGATCGGTGGATTGTTTCAAGGAGTATTTTGCCTTCTTGGTCTAAGATATAAGGGCAGTTTTCTTTTATGATTTCCTGGAAGATAGTGTCTAGGTTCTTTTTTTCATCATGGCTTTCAGGAAGCCCTATAATCCTTCGATTGTCTCTCCTAGATCTATTTTCCAGGTCAGTTGTTTTTCCTAGGAGATATTTCATGTTTTTCTCTATCTTTTCATTTTTTTGTTTTTGTTTGACTGATTCTTGAAGTCTTGATGAGTCATTCATTTCCAATTGTTCAATTCTAATTTTTAATGACTTATTTTCTTCAGTTACTGTTTTTAGTTCCTTTTGCAATTGACCAATTACATTTTTTTTGTTCATTGCATTCTTTTTCCATTTTTTCTATTTTATTTTGCAGTGATCTCATTTCATTTCCCCATGTTTCTTCTAACTCTCTTTTAAGATTTTTTATGCAATCTTCAAAGAAAGCCTTGTGACATGGAGACCAGTTTATGTCTCTCTTTGGGGCTTTTTCTGGAGTTGCTTTACCTTTAGGGGCCTCAGGATTTGAGGTCTGTTCTTCCCTCTCTCCATAAAAGTTGTCTATGGTGAGGGCTCTTTTTGGTTTTTTATTCATTTTTTTTTAAAGGTGTGAGGTCTGTTTAAGGCAAAGGTGGGAAAGCTGTTTTAATTTGCCCTGGGGCAGTTCTGCTGATTGAATTATTTCAGGAACTGGGCAGTTCTGCTGATTCAATTATGTCAGGTGCTGGGCAGTTCTGCTTTAGTTCACCCTGGGGCAGTTCTGCTGATTGAATTATTTCTGGTGCTGATCAGTCCTGTTGATTGATTGATCGACCTAGGGTGTTGTGTAATGGCAGCTAGGTCTGGTGCTCATCAGGGGTTCAGTGGTTCACAATCTACCCCCCACAAAAGGCAGACCCTCCAAACCACCTGCCCACAATCAGGACAGATTGGCCCAATAGGCCCCCAGAAGACTCCCAGGTGTGTGAAAAAGCACAATGCTCCGACTCCTGTTCCAACTCCCTTCTCCAGCTCCCTGCCCCAGTCTCCCTGTGCTGCAGTCTGGGTTCCGCAGACCACCCCCCTGCCCAATTCAAACAGACCTGTTTTGAAGTTCTTCCAGAGTATCTTCTTCTAGAATCGTGTTGTCCTCCAGATATTGTGGATTTTTTTGCTTCAAAATCAGACTAGAGGCTTCATATGTTGTTGGTTTGAGGGAAGGTTAGAGGAGGTTACAGAGACTCCTGTCTGATCTCTGCCACCATGGCTCCACCCCGCTAAATTGACTTTATCAGAGTCACACATCTTATAAGGATCTGAAGCTGGGTTTGAACTTATGACCAGGACCAGTACCCATTCCATCATACCACCTTGGACATATTGAATATTAGATGTTAATGAAAATGCTTAAAAGAGTGTTAGTGATACAGGACTGGAGTTTAGGAGACTAAGATTAAATAGATAGATTAGGGAGTCATGGGATTATGGCTCTAGAAATTGCCTCAGCTATCTTCTGGCTGAATTGTCTCATTTTACAGATGAAGAAACTGAGGCCCAGGGAAATAAAGTATATGCTTAAGGTGATGCAAGTAGTAATTGTGAATTACATTCTTATTGTTTGAAAAAGTGTGTGTGTAAAATCTTATGAATGTGAGTATGAGTTTTCTATGAATTAAAAGATACTCATTAATATTCTGTCATATTAAAACAAGAAGAACCTCTGGGTAAAGTAAGTTAGAGTCAGCTGTGGGACAAATATTAAGAATAATGTTAGGTGACTTGGTCTGGGGGGATCAAATATAATGTAATGTAACCAAAAGATTTTGATTCAAGTATTTGTCAGTGTGAGCTTTGTAACCATGAATGAGATTCTTCTCAAATTTGATCCTCAGTTTCTTTATCTATGAAATGGAGATAATAATACTTTGACTGTATATCTCATGGAATTGTTGCAAAGATTAAATGAAATGATGAATGTAAAGAGCTATGTAATTTAATTAAATTCACTTCAAGAAATATTTATTAAATACATTCTATGGGCAAGAGATAGTTTGGCAGAATAGATAGAGTTAGTTTTAAGACACAGAATGACCTGTCTTCGAATTTTGTTTCTGACACTTAAGTTCAGAACTTAAGTGGGATAATCAACTAGCCTCTGTGTTCCTGAGACAACTCACCAGTACTCATTTACAAACTAATAGATAGATTGGCAGAAGATGTTCCCATAGATTCCAAGAAGGGTTTCCTATATTGAGGAAAGCAAAGATCCTTCCAATACTCCTTTATGTGCAAGTGTGCAAATAACTGTGCAGATGAGAGCTGCTACCTTCTGGTTGAATTGTTTTATTTTACAGATGAGGAAACTGAGGCCCAGGGAGATAAAGTGTATGCTTAAAGTGATACAAGTAGTAATTGGGACAATCAAGTCTCTGCTCTAAAGAAACTTTTAATTAAAGGGGGGAGGGATTGATGTGAAACATAACCAAATAAATATGATGGATGATGGACAGATTAGGTATAGTGAAAATGTTTTATGGAAAGGAGAGGAAGCAGAGATCATTTCACTTTCTGGAATCTAGGAAGTTTCATGAGGAACCTTGGATTTATCTTTCTCTCTGTGTATGTCTCTGTCTCTGTCTCTCTGTCTCTTTCTCTCTCTGTTTTTATGTTTGTCTCTGACTGTCTGTTTATGTCTGTTTGTCTGACTCTCTTTGTACCTCTCTGCTATCTTTCTCTACATCTGTCTGTCTCTCTCTGTGTCTGTTTCTGTTTGTCTCTCTTTGTCTTTCTGTCTTTGTGTCTCAGTTTCTGTGTCTGTCTGGCTATCTCTTTAATAGCATCTAGGTGGCATAGAAGAATGAAAATGGAATTTAAATAAGAAGATTCAGGTTAAAACTCCCAACTTGATACTTATTAATTATGTGATCTTGTACAATTCACTTACTATTATTGTCCTGGAAGTGAGCTGGAACTAGGTAGAAGTAGTCAAGGTTGGCTGTTGTTTCTAGATTAATATTTGAAGAGGTGAGCATTATTTATTATATGTTAGCTGTCATCATCATCATCATTATCATCATCATCCTCCTCCTCCTCCTCCTCCTCATCATCATCATCCCCTTCAAATTCTACCCTCGTCATTTTTCTATCATGGGTACCACTATCTTTTCATTCATCTAGATTTTTCTCCTCATCTCTTTCCTATTTTCACATCTCCACATCCAATAATATTTGCCTGTTTATTAATATACACACAGTCTAATTTCCATGGTCTGTAGATAACTATCTTGTGATAGGTCAAATCTCACATTTAACAGAAAAATATCATATCTTTGAATAGAGAAAGTTATGGGAGTGGTAGCAGAAGGCAGAAAGACTTGATCTGAAAAAAAAGAAAGCTAGTTATCTAAAGGGATTTGGACTGCAAAAAAGGCCAGAGATCAAATTTAGAAAGGAGAAATGTAATGATATTTGGGAGAAATTGAAGAAGAATTCACCTGAACCTGAAAGAATATTCAAAAACTGAGATGTAGAGATTAAACAAATTTCCAAAGTTCACACAGGTATTTAAGAGAGAACCTTGGGACTTCTCTGATGAACTGAACAGAGAAAACAAATTGAAAGTCTATTAGATCAAAAGCCTTGGGCATGGGTGATCTCGCTTCATAAGAAACTATGTAGATATTAGCTTGGCTCTTCTAATGTGTTATAAATGAAAACAATTATATATTTAGTCAGGGTGTTTTCGAAGAGAGATGAGTGAGAGGAAGACAAATTAAGGAGGCACAGGAGACAGAAAATGAGAAGAGCTATTGCCATTCTAGCATAATGCCAAACATGAACCTTAAACACACCCCCATCCTAGTATACACATCTTTTCAAATGAAACCTTTTCTAAATTGCATAAACAACATTCCCATCATCAAGGGGGAGAAAGTAGCAGAGTGAAGTCATTAGGAAAATTGACACTTCTCAGGAGGCAAGCACTCATTCTCACTATTCTAGAACTTTTAGATTTATAAAGAACTTACCTTGAGACAACCCTTCAAGGGGAGAAGGGGAGATGATAGTCAATTAGCCAATAAGCATTTATTGAATGCCTACTATGTGCCAGACACTATGTTAGGTGCTAGGGATATCCCAATAAAAGACAAATATTGATCCCTTCCCTTGAGGAGCTTACAGTCTCATGGGGAAGACAACATATAAACAACTATGCACAAATGAAGTAATTACAGGACATATTAGAGATAGTCTCAGAATTAAGGAAAATCAGCAATGACTTTTTATATACGGTTGCTTTTCAATGAAAACTGAGAGATAATAAGGAAGCTAGGAGGTAGAGATGAGGGAGATAATTCTAGGTAAATAGAACAGACAATTAATATGCATATAATCAAAATATGCTGTACTTTGTTCAAGAAACAGGAAGGAGATGACTATCACTAGATCATCAGATATGTGGAAGGGGGGAATGTGTCAGAAGACTAGAAAAGTAGTGGGGGGATAATACAGAATCATTGGAGTTTTCTTAATTGAAGAGAATTTAAATGTTATGATCCTCACTTTTCAGATGAGAAAACTTAGACCTAAAGAGAAGTGCCTCTCCCAGGCTTGCACAGTGGTAAGTGTCAGAGTTCCTACTTGAACCCAAATCTTTTGGATTACTAATGTAGTATTCTTTTCATGTTGATGGAAACTAAGGAAAGAAAATAGGATAGGTTATCTTTTGTATTTAAGCAAAGTCCTTAAAAATACAGGGAATCAAGAGGAGTAATGAGGGCAAGAAGGAAAGAGAATCCTCAAAAGCCTTCTGATGAGGGTTACCTTCATTACAGTTTTTTCAAATAGAGAATTAACAATTTATACTTCCCATAATTCAAAAATATATCAGTACTTTTAGGATATACAGGTTATTGATTCTTTACCACCCCAGACTCAGAGAGGCAGGTACATAATATTTGAGATGGAAGGAATCTTAGAGATATAAAGCTGATGGTTGGGTAGTCAGAGAAGGAGTAACTTGCTCCATGTTATACAAAGAGTCAATCAGTGACATAGCTGGATACTAGAATGAAAAAATCCTGGTTCCTAGCCTAATACTCTTTTCCCTCTTCTCTGCTGTTTGTTTGTTTTTGTTTTTCCTGAGGCAATTGGTGTTAAGTGACTTGCCCAGGGTCACAGAGCTAGGAAGTGTTAAGTGTCTGAGGCCATATTTGAACTTATCTCCTCCTGACTTTAGGGCTGGTTCTCTATCCACTGCGCCTGTTGTATTATGTTGCCCCTGCTCTATTATTTCTTAAAGAAATTTCTTTCTTTTTTTTTTATTAAAGCTTTTTATTTGCAAAACATATATGGGTAATTCTTCAACATTGACCCTTACAAAGCTTTCTGTTACAAATTTTTCCCCCTAGTCCACACCCCTCCCCTAGATGGCAGGAAGTCGACTACATGCTAATTATGTTAAAATACTTGACAAATCAAATATATGTATACACATTTCCACACATCTTGCTGTGCAAGAAAAATCATGTCTACAAGAAAAAAAATCTGAGAAAGGAAACACAATGCAAGCAAACATCAACAGAGAGCATGAAAATATTATGTTGTGGTCCACATTTCATATCCCTTTTTCTGGGTGTATATGGACTTCTTCACTGAACAGTTGGAACTTGTCTGAAGCATTTTATTGTTGAAGAGAGCCATGTCCATCAGAATTGATCATCATATAGTTTTGTTGTTGCCGTGTATAATGATCTCCTGGTTCTGCTCATTTCGCTCAGCATTAGTCCATGCAAGTCTCTCCAGGCCTCTCTGAAATCATCCTGCTGGTTGTTTCTTATAGAACTATAATATTCCATAACATTCATATACCATAATTTATTCAATCATTCTCCAATTGATGGGCATCCCTTCAGCTTCCAGTTTCTAGCCAATAGAAAAAGGGCTGCCACAAACATTCTTGCACATGTGGGTCCCTTTCCTTCCTTTAAGATCTCTTTGGGATATAAGCCCAATAGAAACACTGCTGGGTCAAAGGGTATGCACAGTTTGACAACTTTTTGGGCATAGTTCCAAATTGCTCTCCAGAATGGTTGAATTTGTTCACAGTTCCACCAACAATGTATCAGTGTCCCAGTTTTCCTACATCCCCTCCAACATTTGTCATTATCTTTTCCTGTCATTTTAGCCAATCTAACAAGTGTGTAATGGTATCTCAGACTTGGCTTAATTTGCATTTCTCTGATCAATAGTGATTTGGGGCACCTTTTCATATAACCAGAAATGGTTTTAATTTCATCATCTGAAAATTGTGTGTTCATATCCTTTGACCATTTATTGATTGGAGAGTGGCTTGAATTCTTGTCATTCTTCCGGATAAAATTATTGATTGTGTCTATGATTTGCTTTTTCACCCATTCATTCTTTAGGATTAGATTATTTAATTTCCAATTAACTTTTGGTTTATTTTCTCCTGGCCTTACATTGCATGTGATTTTTATTGCATCATGATCTGAAAAAGATGCATTTACTATTTCTGCCTTTCTGCATTTGATTTTGAAGTTTTTATGCCCTAACACATAGTCAATTTTTGTGTAAGTTCCATGAACCACAGAGAAAAAAAATAAAACTTCCAAGTGTCTACATTCAATTTTCTCCAAAGATCTATCATACCTATCATACCTCCTTAATTTCTTTCTTATTTATTTTGTGGTTTGATTTATCTAATTCTGAGAGAGCAAGGCTGAGATCCCCCTCTAGTATAGTTTTGCTATCTATTTCTTCTTGCATCTCTCTTAATTTTTCTTCTAAGAATTTTGATGCTATATCACTGGATGCATATATATTTAGTATTGATATTGTTACATTATCTATGGTACCCTTTAGTAAAATATAGTTTCCTTCCTTATCCCTTTTAATTATATCTAATTTTAATAAATAATGATCTGAGATAAGGATTGCTACCCCTGCTTTTTTTGTTCACCTGAAGCGTAATAGATTCTGATCCAGCCTTTTACCTTCACCCTGTATGTGTCTCTATGCTTTAGATGTATTTCTTGTAAAAAACATATTGTTGGATTCTGGTTTTTAATCCAGTCTGCTTTCTGCTTCTGCTTTAAGGGAGAGTTCATCCCATTCACATTGACAGTTAAAATAACTAATTCTATATTTCCTGCCATGTTATTTACCCGAAGTTATGTTTTTCTCTTTCCTTTCCCCTTTCTCCTTCCCCCCCTCCCCAGTATTTTGCTTTTGATGACCACCTCCCCCAAACAGTCCTCCCCCCTTTAGAGCCCCTTGCCCTCTTTTGCTCCTTTCCCCTGATTTTCTATTTTCCTTCTATTAGTCCATCCCTTTCTTTTCCTCCTTTCCCTCTCACTTCCCTATAAGGAAGGACAAGTTTCTCTGTGAAACCAAATGTGTCTGACATACTCTTTTAGAGCTTAATCTGATGAGAGTAAGATTTACATAGTACTCATTTCCCTCCCTTCTTTCCCTCAATTGTATTAGGTTTTCTTTGCCTTTTCATGAGATTTTCCTTACATTTACCTCCTTTTTTTAACCTTATTTTACCACCTTTTCCCTCTTTTTCCCAGTATGATAGCCTTTCCACCTCTAGTTTCTTTTTCATATTCAAAGTAATATCAAATTATACCCCCATTCTTTAAGTATACCCATAGTAGAAATATAGTTCTCAAGAGTTCTTTCCTTTTTAGCTTTTTATGCTTTTCTTGAGTTCTGTGTTTGGAGATCAATTTTTTTTTCAGATCTGGTCTTTTCATTAGAAATGTGTGAAATTCCAAACCATTCTCCAATTGATAAATGGTCAAAAGATATGAACAGACAATTTTCAGATGAAGAAATTGAAACTATTTCTGGTCACATGAAAAGGTGCTCCAAGTCACTATTGATCAGAGAAATTCAAATTAAGACAACTCTGAGATACCACTACACACCTGTCAGATTGGCTAAAATGACAGGAAATGATAATGATAACTGTTGGAGGGGATGTGGGAAAACTGGGACACTGATACATTGTTGGTGGAACTGTGAACGGATCCAACCATTCTGGAGAGTAATTTGGAACTATGCTCAAAAAGTTATCAAACTGTGCATACCATTTGGCCCAGCAGTGTTTCTACTGGGCTTATATCCCAAAGGGATTTTATTTTATTTTATTTATTTATTTATTTATTTTGCTTTTTGCTGAGGCAATTGGGGTTAAGTGACTTGCCCAGGGTCACACAGCTGTTACATGTCTGAGACCAGATTTGAACTCAGGTCCTCCTGACTTCAGGGCTGGTGCTCTATCCACTGCGCCACCTAGCTGCCCCTCCAAAGAGATTTTAAAGGAGGGAAAGGGACCCGCATGTGCAAAAATGTTTGTGGCAGCCCTTTTTGTAGTGGCAAGAAACTGGAAATTGAAAGGATGTCCATCAATTGGAGAATGGCTGAATAAATTATGGTATATGAATGTTATGGAATATTATTGTTCTGTAAGAAACGACCAACAGGAGGATTTCAGAGAAGCCTGGAGAGACTTGCATGAACTGATGCTGAGTGAAATCAGCAGAACCAGGAGAACATTATACACAGCAACAAGACTATACGATGATCAATTCTGATGGACATGGTTCTCTTCAACAATAATGTGATTCAAACCAGTTCCTATTGTTCAGCGATGAAGATAGTCATATACATCTAGAGAGACGCCTGTGGGAACTGAGTGTGGACCACAATACAGCATTTTAACGCTTTCTGTGAATATCTCCATGCATTTTGTTTTCCTTCTTAGGTTGTTTTTTCTTCTTCTCTTTCTAGATCTGATGTTTCTTATGCAGTAAGATAACTGTATAGATATGTATACATATATTGTATTTGTCATATAATTTATCCTATTTAGCATGTATTAGATTACCTGTCATCTAGGGGTGGGGGTGGGGGGAAGGAGGGGAAAAGCTTGGGAAAAAAAGTTTTTGCAAAGGTCAATGTAGAAAAATCACTTATATGTTTTGTAAATAAAAAGCTTTATTAAAAAAAAAGAAATGTGTGAAATTCATCTATATCATTAAATGACCATCTTCTTCCCTGGAGGATAATGCTCATTCTAGCTGGATAGGTTATTCTTGGCTGTAATCCAAGTTCCTGTTATGTTTTTCTAAGTTTTTAGAAACAATCTAATGGTGACACTCATTGATTGGCTAAGATGACAAAAATAAAATGACAAATGCTGGAAGGGTTGTTGAAAAATAGATATATGAATGCATTGTTGATGGAGTTTGGAACTGAACCAACAATTCTGGAGAACAATTTGAAACTATGCCCAAAAGGCTATAAAACTGTGCATACAGGGGCAGCTAGGTGGCACAGTGGAGCATCAGCCCTGAATTCAGGAGGACCTGAGTTCAAATCTGTCCTCAGACATTTAACACTTCCTAGCTGTGTGATTCTGGGCTAGTAACTTAATCCCAATTGCCTTAGGAAAACAAACAAACAAAACAAACAAATAAATAAAAAAAACTGTGCATATCCTTTGACTCAAAAATGTCATTGCCAGTTCTTTTTAAAAAAACCCATATACATAAAAATATTTAAAGCAGCTCTTGTTAGTGGCAAAAATAGGAAATTAGGGGCATGTGCATCAATTGAACAATGTCTAAAGTTGTGTTTTATGATTGTGATGGAATACTATATTATATTATACTATAGTACTAAATGATGATGGGAATAGTTTAAGAAAAATCTGAGAAGGCATATGAACTGTTGCTAAGTAAAGTGAGTAAAAGCTAGAGACCATTATACACAATTACAATAAAGTTGCAACAATAATTAATTGTGAAAAATATAAGAACTCTGATTAATACAATAACCCATTATATTTTCATGGTGAAAACTTCTATCCAATCCAAGGAAATAAATAATTATTAAGCATTACTATGTGCCAGCCAGTGTGCTAATCACTAGGGATAAAATTAATAAAAGAAAGATAGTCCCTGCCCTCAAGGATGAGAATGAAGGAGAGGTAATATATAAAAAAAGCAGGAAAGGAGGGTTGGGGAAGGGGGTGAAAGGGATACCTGAAAGGTAATCTGGCATTGGGATATCTTGTTCAGTGGAAGTGAGTCCAGGCAAAGCAAGAGATGCAGAAGGGAAATAGCTATACTCTACCTCTAGATAGAAAACTGATAAACTCTGCGTGTGGATTAAAGCCCTTTATCATCTATCTATCTATCTGTCTATCTATCTATCTATCTATCTATCTATCTATCTATCTATCTATCTATCTATCTAACTATCTATCTATCTATCTATCTATCTATCTATCTATCTATCTACCTATCTATCTATCCATCTATGTTTTCGCTCCCCCCCCACTCCTTCATCTATAGCCAATGTGGAAATGTCTTATCTGATTTCATATGTGTGATGAGTATCAAACTTCTTGCCTTCTCAATGGTGAAGAAATAGGGTGAAGGGAGAGAGAGAATTTGGAACAAAATAAAAATAAAAGCAGAAACCCTTAATTTTATTTTCCTAGGTCACAACTGGCAAATAGGAGGGATTTTATAGCAATTATGTCTAAAGTCCACATACTCTTCATCTCTCCTCTTAGGATTCTTATTCTCTCCTGAAGCCTAGCTCAAATATCATTTCCTTCATAAAACATTTCCTGATTTTCTTAGATACTATAGCTCATGCCCTCTGTATGTGTGGTTTGTATATGTGTGTATAAATGCTTTCATTTATTTATTTCATTTATGCTATTCATTATTAATATTCATTAAATAAATGTACATATTGTCCCCCCTGATACATGGTAAAAGGAAAGAGCTCTCCTATCTCCTTCTTCCCAATTCCCCAACTAAAGGTCATATCATCCATAGAATTTTGGCCTTTGCCTTTGCTTTTTTTCATTTTGGTTACAGGGAGTAGATTCTCTAATCTGTCTGAGAGCAACCACCACTGGGCTCCTGAATTTAGGGTGGATAATACAGTGAGCTCAGTAGTTATGTTCACAGAAATAATGATCCAGGGATGTCAGCCAATCTAGATTTGAGGCTTGAACATGCTGGGAGTAATATAATGTAGAAACTGAGCTAATCTGTGAGCCTAATCTCCTTCCCTCCCAAGAGAGTGACCCCTGAAGTGTCAGAAGAAAGATTTGTATACTTAGCTTTTGTTCTTTCTATATTTTTGGGGTAAATATTGCTTTGTAAAAATGAATCCAGTGCTAAATGGAACTAGGGTGCTAATCATGGATCCCCTAAAATGGGGGAAAAATTAAATGAGATGGAGTCAGTGGCAGAGAAGAGAGATTCTTTGCCCCAGGGTAGCAGAGAATCATGAAGATGGTAACAAATAACAGTCTTGGCTCTGAGAAAATAGGGCCAGAATTACTCAAAGTACCTTTTTTTATTTTAAGCTTTTTATTTGTATAACATATGTATGGGTAGTTCCCCAACCTTGATCTTTACAAAGCTTTCCAATACAAATTTTACCCCCAGTCCCCTCCCCTCCCCCAGATGGCAGGAAGTCCACTACTTGTTAATAATGTTGAGATGCTTGAGAAGTTATGCAAGAAAAATCCTATCTACAAGAAAAAAAA
>JAJPUD010030746.1:349-12975 GCA_023553655.1 Myrmecobius fasciatus | reverse complement strand
GATATTGCTATATTATCTATGGTACTCTTTAATAAAATATAGTTTCCTTCATTATCTCTTTTGATAAGATATATCTTGCTTTTACTTGATCTGAGATAAGGATTGCTACCCCTGCTTTTTTTTTGTTCACCTGAAGCATAATAGGTTCTGGTCCAGCCTTTTACCTTCATCCTATATGTGTCACTATGTTTAAGATGTGTTTCTTGTAGACAACATATTGTGGGATTCTCGTTTTTAATCCAGTCTGATATCTGCTTCTCCTTTATGGGAGAGTTCATCCCATTCACATTCACAGTTAGAATAACTAATTCTTTATTTCTTGCCATCTTATTTACCCATGTTATGTATTTTCTTAGTTATGGGTAGAAATAAGGAAGAGAACCTAGAACTCAAATACTTTTAAAACATATGACAAAAATTGTTTTAATATAACTAGGGAAAACTATTAAACAAATAAAATTAGAATAAAAAAAGAAATCAACTATCCTGGAAATATAATAACTCTAATAAGGTAAAATTTACCAAAAGTCGTGTAATCTAGTCTTATTTGATTCATCCTATTGATTAAGCAAGTATAAAGAACTCTAATTCAGTTAAATAAGCAATTGTGCCAGTATAGAATGAAGGGAGGCAGAAGTGGATGTATACAAGATATGAGAATCATTTAAAGTAACAGTAAAATGTGCTGCCTAAAGAATAAAAGAATTATATCATGAGGGAAGATTGTATCTGGCTTGAAGTATGTGAAGAGATTTCACATGGAAGATGAAGCAGCCTGCTTTTATACATCCCTAAAAAAGTATACTTAGTAGCAAAGTGTAGGAGTTGCAAAGAGGTGCTTTGGAACTTTAGAGATAGAATGCCTTAAAAGTTCTATCCTAAAAGTTCATTGAAATGCCTTGGGAATCTATATCCATTGTTTTCAGAGATCCTCAAAAAGATGATGAACAATTTGCTGGTTACAATGGAGTGCTTGTTCTTTTTCAGGTATAAATCAGTCACTTCCAAATCTGAAATTCTGTCGTCCTTCATTATGAAAAATATATGTTTTATTGAATTCTGAAAATTCAATAATTTATTTTAGAAAATACCTTGACAAACTGAAACATATATAGAGGAAAGGAGATATGATAGTTAGATTATACATATTCTGTATATTTACTTGCAGGGCATTTAGCCAGAAGACAAATATGGTGGAGAGGAGGGAGGAATAGCATGACTACTGCTTTCATGCATTCATTATATATTATAAATTCATCTTTTTTTCCTGCTTGAACCCAGAGAAAAGACCTAAGAGTAATGTCTAACAGTTCCATAGAAATATATTTAAGTTTACAATTTTAAGCTTCCTTGAAAAGAGTTGACTAAATGGAGAATCCTTCAAAAGGCAATGGATTCACCATCTCTGAAAATCTTTAAAAGGAGAGTGGGTGCGTATTTGTAAGGTAAATGTAATTTTTGTTTACATTTGGATGTAACAATATCTCTTAGATTAGGCAAACTCTGATGTTCTCAATCTATTTCATAAGCTAAAATATCCTTTCAGAGGAAATATTTGAGTTGTCTTATCCCTACATCTTTCTTTCAAAATTTCTGTAACTTTATGAAAACTCTTAATTTTACACATTTAATGAAAGATTGTAAACAGTGAGCTTAAGGATAATAGTACTTATTTCCCAATTCAGATTTTGCCACTTAAAGGAATTTGGGAATAGAAAATCACAGGATCTAAGATTTGGAATCTAAAGGGAACCCAGAGACTTTCTAGTACAATCCTCTTTCATATTGTAATTGAGGACACTGAGGCTTAGAAAGGTTAAATGAGTTCACCAAGATCAATCAGATAGTATCAGAATTATAATTCGAGCAAAGATTATCTGACCTAACAGTTATCTTTTCATCTACCATGCTTCCTTGAATTAGGAAGTTATAATTCTTAAATGCTCTTTTTACACTTACTGTATGACCTGAATCAAGTAACTTAAATTTTTGTAAGCTCAGCTTTCTCATCTATAAAAATGGGAATAGTAATAGTACTTGTAATCATCATCATCATCATCACCACCATCATCATCATCATCATATTGGGTTGTAATTCAGGTCAAATGAGAATGAAAAAACTAAAACTTTGTGAGCAGTAAAATAGCGTATAAGTGCAAGTTTTCATTAGTAAAAGCATTAATGTAGTTACTTGTTGTATGTGTGACTTTAATAATTGACACAATTTGTTCTACCCTCATTTTCCTAATCTATACAATAAGAGGTTCAGAATAAATCAGGCCTAGAAGTCCTTTGAAACTATAGCATTCTATAATCCTGTGATCTTTTCTCATTTTGGAGAGTATTAAGAAAATAACAATAATACAATTTCAATTTTTAAAGTTAGATCTCTGTCTAATTTTGGTCCCAAGGATGAAGAGGTCCAAGAGATTAAAATGTGATTAAAAATGTAATTAAAGGTATAACTAAGTTACATAATATTTTATATACATATGTATGTATATATGTACCTATACATATAGTATGCATACAAACATATTACACACACACACATACATATATGTGCATATTGACTCTCCTGACACTACTTTGAACTGTTGAGGGAAGGGGACAGTTTTTACTTTCCCTTTCTTAGCATAGTACCTAATGAATAAGTGATGTTTGACCAATTGAACCTAGAAAGAGTAATTGGGGGAGAGAGGAAGTAGGATACTTTGGCTCTAGCTCTCATTTATCTTTATATTTATTTGTTAATTTGCTTGTTTATTTTACAATTAGAAGCTCCTAGTGCAAAAATTTTCTCCATAAATGTGAACTTTCTACTTCTGTGATTTATAGTCACAGAAAAAAAAATTGAAGGAATTTGGAATTGGATGACTTTTTATGAGCAAACAAGTAGTTTTTGTCAAAGCTAGAACATGGACATATGAAGTGTCCTGTCTCGATGCTGGTCTTCTCTCTACTGTTGTGATGCTTTTCATTTTTATATGTCCAGGATGGATAATTCTATCACTACATTTTCCCTCTACCAATGCCAATTACAAATGTCATGTGCCTTGGATAGGAAAGAGCAATACTACAGGAGTAAAAAGACCTGGATTTAAATCCCACCTCTAGAGATCATACTTTTAGCATCTCACCTAATATTTCTAGAAATATTTTGTCACAACTATAAAAGAACAGATAACTCTTTCAAATGGACTTATTTCTACTTCTATGTCCCTTCTAAATCTAAGTCCCTTCTACTTCTAAATATATGAATACATTTTATTTGATGCTTTTCAAGAGTTGCTAAGGTTGCGGAATTCATCATCAAATAGGAAACATGGTGATTAGCTTCCAACAGCAAGGCAAACACTTTGTAAATGGCCCAATGTTCATACTTTTCCATTTTGATAGGCTTCATCACAAATGTGCGCTGGTATACCTTCAAGGACACAAAGTTGTCACCTACATTTTCATTAGAGATTAGAATATAACTTCAGTTGATTAATATTTACAGTAATAATAGCTCCATTTTAAATTCACTTGAAATTTTTAAAAAAATATATTTCTAAATTAGTGAGGTCAGTAGTATAAATATGAATATACCTATTTTAAAAATAGAGAAATTGGGGCTCTGAGAAGCAAAGTGACTCAATAAAGTCAATGCTTTGCTTCTCTAATCTCTAAAAACACAGGGTGTTTTCAACTCAACAAAACAGTTTTACTTTGAGCCAAACCTTAATTTGAATACCTTTAAATTGAACTGTAAAAAAAATGGAAGAGCTTCACTTCTAATCCCTTCTCTTCCCAAGGATCTTCTATGCTGAACCAAAATCTATGAGATTAGCTGATTACATGCTGCAATAGGCATTATTATCATTCAGCTCAAAATGATTCAACATATGGATACCATCAAAATCCAACTGACTTTATGCAGCACATTTCTAGCAAACAATTAGAGAAATCTAATTGAACCAGATCACTATGTCAAGGCCTAGGAAATTCAGCACTAAATGTTCTGTAGTGTTGTGCATAGATGTAGACAATGTACTGTAAACTCATTTTAATGTTACAGAAACAAATTGAAAGATCCAAGCATTTTCATTAATGTGCAGCTGTCATAAAATAAGTAAATAAAGAAGGAAAGAATAACCAAAGTCATAATAGAAAACCAAAATGGCATCATCAAATCACACCCATATTGACATCTCACAACTGTAGCCTGATGGTTTTGTTAATTAATTCTTGAGATGCACAATAAGCCAACAAAACAATTTGGAAAGAGCACTTTTCACTTAATTACTAAATTAACTCTTTTTTTACCTCAAATGTTTCTCCATTTAATTTGCACATACTCTAGGTCAAAATACCACACCAGCTGGAATTTTTTTTAAGGATAAATGACTGTTTATTTTTTATTAATTAAATTAGTAAATTTGGGGAATGTGACTGAGGGTGAGGTAAGGATATGGGTGAAGGCAAGGGACACAAATTTCATGGCAAGAGTAGGGGGTATGTAAAGACAGAGATTGAGGGGTTGCTAAAATAAACATAGCTTGATAGTGTTATCTCTAAATTAATTATAGCTAGGGTTTATAAAACTGAAAAGATGTTGAGGATAGTTCAGTGATGGACTATATGTTCTTCTTCCTAAGTGTAGCCTAGATTTCTACAGAAAGGTTAAAGAATAATTTGACCAGAGAAGGCTGAATTTTCTGGCCATCACATTTCACAAAGAGAATTTACTATTAGATGACATTTATATCACATTTTAAGATTTGCAGAATATTACACATATATAAGCTTATCTTTCCCTGAAAATATCCTTATGAGATGAGTGCCACTGTTACATCATTCATTTTATGGGAGAAAAAGTCATAGAGAGTTATAGCCAGAAAAATCTAAGTGCTCATCCAGTCAAATCTTTCCATCTACTTTGCAGATGAGAATACTGAATTTAAAACAAATTAAATGTCAGGATTAGGTTTAAAACTTAGGTATTATGACTTGAAAATTATGGGTCATTCCATTGTACAATGCTGACTTGCTGAGTGCTAAACATTTAGAATTAAATAAAGGAATTAGTGAATAAGCATTTCTTTTTATTTCATTTTTTCTAGTAAATTTATTTAATTTTAAGACAATATTTTGTGAATCATATTGGGAGAGAAAAATCAGAGCAAAAAGAAAAAAATCACAAGAAAGATAAAAAAAAAAACAAAAAAGAAGTGACTATAACATGTATTGATTTACATTCATTCTCTTTAGTTTGTTTTTCTATTTTTCTGGATGCAGATGGCATTTATTGTCCAAAGTCTATTGGGATGGCTTTGAATCACTGAACCATTGAGAAGAACCAACGTTTTTATAGTTGACCATTGAACAACCTTGCTAGTATTGTGTACAATGTATTCCTGATTCTACTTGTTCTGCTCAGCATCAGTTCATGTAAATCTTTTCTAGCATTTTTAAATCAGCTTATTTATCATTTTTATAGAACAATAAAATATCATTATCTTCATAAACCACAACTTATTCAGTCATTGACCAATTGATTAGCATCAATTCATTTTTCAGTTCTTTGATATTACAAAAAGGGAGACTACCAACATTTTCGCACAGGTGGTTCCTTTATCTTCCTTTATGATTTCCTTGGAATGCAGACTTAGTAGTGACACTGTTGGCTCAAAGAATATACCTATTTTTACATATCCCTTTGGGCATAATTCCAAAGTGTTCTCCAAAATGGTTGGATCATTTCACAACTCCTCCAACAGCAATGCATTAGTGTCCCAGTTTTATCACATTCCCTTCAATATTTATCATTAATTTTTCCTATCATCTCAGCCAATCTGAGAGTTGTGAGGTGGTAGCTCAGAGTTATTTGAATTTGGATTGCCTAATCAATAATGATTTAGAGTATTTTCATATAATTATAGACAGTTTTAATTTTGTCATCTGAAAATTATCTCTTCATATAATTCGAACATTTATCAAGTGGGGAATGGCTTTTATTCTTATAGATTTGACACACTTCTTTACATATTGTGGAAATGAGACCTTTATTATAAACACTGGCTATAAAGATTTGTCCCAGCTTTGTACTTCCTTTTTAATCTTGCTTCTGATGGTTTTGTTTGGGTATTGTTTTTAATTCATTGTAATCAAAGTTGCCCATTTTGCCTTTCATAATATTCTCTGGTTCTTCTTTGGTCATAAATTCCTATCTTCTCCAAAAATCTGATAGGTAAATTATTCCTTGCTCTTTTAGTTTGTTTCTGGTATCATCTTTTATGCACAAATCATGTAGCCATTTTGACCTTATTTTGGTATGATGTATAAGATGTAGGTCTATGCCGAGTCTCTGAAATATTATTTTTCAGTTTTCCCAGAAATTTTTGCCAAAAACTGAGTTCTTATTCCAGAAGCTGGAGATGGGGATTTATTAAATATTAGGTTCCTATAGGTTTTGATTATAGCGTCCTCTGCATTTAATTTATTCCAATGATCCACCATTCTATATCTTAGCCAGTACCAAATGGTTTTGATGACTGCTGCTTTACAATATAGTTTTAGGTTTGGTACTGATAAGCTACCTTGCTCTGTATTTTTTTCCCATTAATTGCCTTGATATTCTTGACATAGCTCTTCCCGAAAAAAATTTGTATTATTTTTTCTAATTATATAAAATAATTCATGCTAATTTGATTGGTATGGCACTGAACAAGTAGATCATTTTAGGCAGAATTGTTATTTTTATTACATCAGATCAGCCCATGCATGAGCAAATAATATTTTTCCGAATGTTAGATCTGAATTTACATGAGAATTGTTTTGTAATTTTGTTCATCTGCAAAGAGTAAAACATTTTTTCCATCTTTTATTCTAATTCCTTTAAGTTTTTTTCATTACTTCTTGCTAAAGCTAATATTTTGAGTATATTGAATAATAGTGGCAATAATGGGCATCCTTGTTTTACTCATGAAATTATTAGGAATGGATTCAATTTCTCTCTATTACAAATAATGCTTGCTTTTATATTTAGATAAACTGTTCATTACCCTCTCTACTGCATTCTGTCAAAAAAAAAATTTTGAGGGGGAAGGAAGGGTGGAGACAAGATGGCAGAGAGCAGACATGACTTTCTGTGATCTCCTCAGACCTTTCTCTCAAACCACCAACATATTAAGCCTCTAAAGTGATTTTGAAGCAACAAAATCCAAAAATATTTGGAATGCAACACATTTATAGAAGAAGATATCTCAGAAGAATTTCAGAACAGGTCTGTTTCAATCAGGCAGAGGGATAGTTTACTGAGCTCAGACTGCAGTACAGGGAGCCTGGAGCAAGGACCAGAAGTAGGGACCCAGAGTGTTGTTGACCCATGGACCTGGGGAACATTCTGTGCGTCTCTTAGGCTACTTTGCTCAGATTACAAGTAAGTTGCTTATTACATTTGGAGCAAGACACCCAAAAGCCAATATAAAAAGAAAACTGTAAACTTCTGAGCCCTAGAAGAACTTGGTATTTGGCTGTGATTACCCAGAACCTGAAATCAGTCAGAAAGAATGGTGCCAGGGCAAATTAAACCAACTACTGTTCATTTTCCTTAAGAGAAGTTCTCAACCCTTAAAAATGAGCAAAAAATGATACAGCTCGTTAGCACAGTGGATAGAGGACCAGCCCTGAAGTCTGGAAGACCTGAGTTCAAATCTGGTCTCAAACACTTAACATTTTCTATGTGTGTAACTCTGGGCAAGTCACTTAACCCCAATTACCTCAGCAAAAAATAAAGCAAAAAAGTAGAAAGAACTCTGATCGTAGACAAATTTTATGAAGAGAGAGAACAGACCTAAAGCTCTGAGGTTCCTAAAAGCAAATCAATTCTAGATGAAGCCCTAAGCAAGGCCTTCTTGGAAGATCTCAAAAAGGATCTTAAAAGAGAGTTAGAAGAAGAATGGGAAAAGGAAGTAAGATTGTTGCAAGAGGGCATGGAATAAGAAAAACACAAATTATCTGAAGAAAACTCCTTAAAAAGATTTGATGAAATGGGAAAAGCATATACCTATCTACAAAATAGATTTGATGAAATAGAAAAAAAAAACATAAAACTTACAAAATACATAAAAAAGACACCAATTCACTGAGAAATAGAAATTGTGAAATGGGAAAAAAACACAATAAACAAAATAATTCAATTGACCAAATGCAAAAGGAGCTAATAAAAGGTAACTGAATAAATAATACACTAAAAATTAGAATCTAACAAATGGAAGTGAATGGCTCAATAAAACTTGAAGAATACGTCAAACAGAACCCCCCCTAAAATGAAAAAATAGAAGAAAAAATAAAATACCTGCCAATAAAAATAAATGATCTGGAAAATAGATCTAGGTGGGACAATCTAAGAATTATTGGATTTCCTGAAAGCTATGATGAAAAAAAGAGCCTAGACATTATTCTTCAGGAAATCATAACAGAAAACTGCCCTGATGTCTTAGAATCATATGGCAAAATAGCCATTGAAAGAATTCACCTCCTGAAAAAGAGTTGGAATTAAAAACGCTAAGGAATATCATGGCTAAATTTCAAAACTAGGAAATCAAGGAAAAATATTGCAAGCATCCAAAAAACAACAATTCAAATACTCTGGAGTCACAATCAGGATTGCCTGGGACTTAGCAGCTTTCACCTTAAAGGATAGAAAGGTCTGGAATTTGATATTCCAAAAGGCAAATAATTTGAATTATGGTCAAGAATAAGCTATCTTTGATGAGCAAACGAGCATAATCTTTCAGGGAAGAAGATGGGCATTCAATGTTACAAGTGAATTTCATTTATTTCTGATGAAAATACCAGAACTGAACAAAAAGTTTGATCTTCAAATACAGAACTCAAGAAAGCATAAAAACTTAAAAAGGAAAGAACTCTTGAGAACTATATTTCTGTTATGGGTATACTTAGAGACTGAAGGTATAATGTGATTTCATTATGATAATATGAAAAAGCATCAAGAGTCAGAAAGGGGATTGTAATGGAAAAAGAGGAAATTGGAGGGAAAATGAGGGAACTTACATTTCATGAAAAGAGAAAGAAGACCTATTAGAAATGAGGGAAAGAAGTAAAGGGAGTAATATTATATGAATATTACTCTCATAAGATTTGGCTCAAAGAAAGAATATCAGACATATTTGGTTTCACAGAGAAACTTGCCTCACCTTATTGGGAAGTGGGAGAGGAAAGGGGAAAGGAAAAGGGATACTAATAGAAGGAAAATAGAAGTAGTTGGGGAAAGGTGTAATAAAGGGGGAGGTGCTCTGAAGTGGGAGAGCTGTGTGAAGGATATGGTGGTCAGAAGCAAAATACTGGGGAAGAGGGAATGGGGAAGGGAAAGAGAAAAGGATAACTTAGGGTAAATAAGATATCAGGAAATAGAGAATTATTTATTGTAATTGTGAATGTGAATGGGGTGAATTATCCCATAAAATAGAAGCAGATAAGAGACTGGATTAAAACCCAGTATCCCACAATATGTTGTTTGCAAGAAATACATTTAAAGCAGAGTAATACATATAGAGTAAAGGTAAAGGGCAGGAGCAGAATTTATTATGCTTCAGCTGAAGTAAAAAAAAAAAAAAAAAGTAGGGGTAGTAATCCTGATCTCAGATCAAGCAAAATCAAAAATAGATTTAATTAAAGGAATTAAACGAAGGAAACTATAACTTGCTAAAGAATACCATAGATAATTAAGCAATATTAATACTAAGCATATATACAATAAGTGGTATAGCATCTACATTCCTAGAAGAGAAGTTAAAAAACCTCTAATAAGAAATAGCAAAACTATACTAGTGTGGGATCTCAACCTTGTTCTCTCAGAGATAGATAAATCGAACCACAAAATAAATAAGAGAAGTTAAGGAGATAAAGAGAATTTTAGAAAAGTTAGGTATGATAAAACTTTGGAGAAAATTGAATGGAGACAAAAAGGAGTACACTTTTTCTCAGTAGTTCATGGAATTTATATAAAAAGTGACCATGTGTTAGGACATAAAAATCTCAAAATCAAATGCAGAAAGATAGAAATAGTAAATGCATTTGGATCAGATCATGATGCAATAAAAATCATATGCAATGAAAGGCCAGGGGAAAATAGACCAAAAATTCATTGGAAATCGTGTAATCCTAAAGAATGAATGGGTGAAACAGCATATTACAGACACAATTACTAATTTCATCCAAGATAATGACAATAATGAGACAACATATCAGCATTTATGGGATGCAGTCAAACCAGTTATAAGGGGAATTTTTATATATCTAGATATTTACTTGCATAAAGTAGAGAAAGAGAAAATTAAAGAATTGGGTTTAAACCTAAAAAAACTAGAAAAAGAACAAATAAAAATTTAAAATAAATACTAAATTTGAAATTCTGAAAATAAAAGGTGTAATTAAATAGAATTGAAAATAAGAAAATTTTTGAATTAATAAATAAAAGTAAAAGTTGATTTTATGAAAAAAAAACAAACAATATAGGTAAACCTATAGTTAATTTGATTAGAGCAAGGAAAGAAGAAAAATTGGTAGTCTCAAAAATGAAAAGGGAAAATTTTCCACCAATAAAGAGAAGTTAGAGTAATAATTGAGTTATTTTGCCCAACTATATGTCAATAAATTTGATAATACAAGTGAAATGGAGGAATACCTACAAAAGTATAGATTCCCCAGGTTAAAAGAAGAGGAAATAATTTATTTAAATAGTCCCATTTAAGAAAAAAAATAGAACAAGCTATTAATCAACTCCCTAAGAAAAAATTCTCCAGAACAGATGGATTAAAATGTGAATTCTACCAAAGAATTAATTAATTCCAAAATTGAGAAAAATTTTAAAAATAGGGAAAGAAGGAGTGCTACCAAATTCTTGTTTTTTAACATAGATATGGTGCTGATACCAAAGCCAGATAGGGTGAAAACAGAGAAAAAAATTACAGACCAATTTCCCTAATGAAGATTGATGCAAAACTCTTAAATAAAATATTAGCAAAGAGAATACAGAAAATCATCCCCAGGATAACACAATATGACCACGAAGAATTTATACAAGGAATGCCGGGCTGTTTCAATATTCAGAAAACCATTAGCATAATTGACTATATCAATAATAAAAATCATATGATTATCTCAATAGATGCAGAAAAAGCATTTGATAAAATCCAACACCCATTCCTAAACACACACACACACACACACACACACACACACACAAGAGTACAGGAATAAATGAACTTTCCTTTAAAATGATCATTAGTATCTATTTAAAACCATCAGCAAACATCATATGTAATGGGGACAAACTAGAACCATTCCCATTAAAGTCAGGGGTGAAAAAAGGTTGTCCACTATCACCATTACTATTCAATATTGTATTAGAAATAATGGCTTTGTATATTCCAATGAAATCTTAGAGGGGGGAAAGGGACCCACATATGCAAGAATGTTTGTGTCAGCCCTTTTGTAGTGGCTAGAAACTGGAAACTGAATGGATGCCCATCAATTGAAGAGTGGCTGAATAAATTATGGTATATGAATGTTATGGAATACTATTGCTCTGTAAGAAACGACCAGCAGGACGATTTCAGAGAGGCCTGGAGAGACTTGCATGAAATGATGCTGAGTGAAACGAGCAGAACCAGATCATTATACATAGCAACAACAGTATTAATTGATGATAGATTCTGATGGACATGGCTCTCTGCAAAAAGAATTGTCTCAAACCAGTTCCAATTGTTCACTTAAGAAAACCATATACACCCAGAGAGAGAGATATGAAATATGGAGCACAAAGTTTCATTTTCATGATCTCTATTGATGTTTGCTTGCATTGTTTTGCTTTCCTTGCTTTCTCTGATTTTCTTTTTTTTTTCTTGTAGATAGGATTTTTCTTGCACAACTTGTCAAATATTTCAACATTATTAACATGTAGTGGACTTCCTGCCATCTAGGGGAGGGGAGAGGACTGGGGGTAAAAGTTGTAATGGAAAGCTTTGTAAAGATCAATGCTGGGGAACTACCCATACATATGTTATACAAATAAAAAGCTTTAATATAAAAAAAAGAAAAAAAGAAATGATGGCTTTGGCAATAAGATAAGAAAAAGAGATTAAAGGAATTTGAGCAGGTAATGAGAAAACCAAATTATCACTCTTTGCAGATGATATGGTGATATAAGAACAATTAATTCTAGTACTATACAAACTATTTGAGAAAATAGGGACAGAAGGTATACTGCCAGAATCCTTCTATGAGACCGATATGGTGCTGATAGCTGAACCAGGTAGGGTGAAAACAGAGAAAGAAAACTATAGACCAATTTCCCTAATGAATACTAATGCAAAAATTTTAAATAAGATATTAGCAATGAGATTACAGAAAGTCATCCCCAGGATAGTACACTATGGCCAAGTAGGATTTATACCAGGGATGCAGGGCTGGTTCAATATTAGGAAAACTGTCAGCATAATTAATTATATTAATAACCAAACTAACAAAAATCATATGATTATCTCAATAGATGCAAAAAAAGTCTTTTATAAAATCCAACACCCTTTCCTATTAAAAACACTAGAGAATATAGGAAT
>JAJPUD010030745.1:0-12977 GCA_023553655.1 Myrmecobius fasciatus | reverse complement strand
GGAAGGAAGGAAGGAAGGAAGGAAGGAAGGAAGGAAGGAAGGAAGGAGAAAGAGGTTGCCAGAGGAAGGCAGGGACTTTGAGAGAGAAAAGGCAACTATGGGATGGGCGTAACTGGTTAAGAAGGTGGCATCTGGGGCATAATTTGGATTTATGGGCAACAACTTAAAATAAAGGACTACTGGAAGTGTGATCGGGGGTGGGGTATACCTAATGAGGCTCCGTAAAAATATAGGTTTGCTTGGAGTCCTGTAAATCTGAGTGATAAAGCTTTAAACCAAACAAGGAGCAGGAGGGGGAAAACTACCTGCATATATCTAGCAAGCTTGCCAGCACAGCGCACGCCAGCTACAATACAGGAAGAAAAACAGCCGGAAAGATGGCCACTAATTCAAAGGGAGGAACAACTAAGGAAGAGGCGGCAGTAAAAAAGCCAGAGGCCCCATATCAATGCACCAACAAGACAGCCTAACAGAAGAAGGCAAAGTCAGCCTCGGAAATATGGTGGAGACTCAGTGGGCCTGGGTGCAAGAAGGAAAGGAAGCTGCGGCAGAAAATGAAAAAGAGAGCAAGACACATGGGCCCAGAGACCGGAGATAGAAAACTGGAGCTCAGGAGTTAGCAGGAGATAAGCCAATCAGGGGACCACACTAAGGCTGGCACTGACATGATGACTGGGGGCCACCAGGCTGCCTAATACCCCAGTCAGAAAGGGAGGAGGTCAAAGCACCCCTGCCAACCAGCAGTGGGATCCGACCCCAAGGCCCTCTGCATTTTCACTCTGGTCAAAATAGGGAAGAGAAAGAGAGGAAAGAAAGAGAAGAAAGGAAAAAGGAAAGGGAAAAGGGAAAAGGGAAAAGGGAGAAGGGATAGGGAAAGGGAAGGGGAAGGGGAAGGGGAAAGGGAAGGGGAAGGGGAAGGGGAAGGAACCTGAAATGGATACAGAGTTCATTAGTTCAGGGTTTCCCTAGGAGGCAGGGATACAGTGGGACACTGGTTAAGTGAAAGAAGGAAGGAAGGGAAAGAAGGAGGGAAAGAGGAAGGAAGGAAGCAGGGAAGGAAGGAAGGAAGGAAGGAAGGAAGGAAGGAAGGAAGGAAGGACGGAAGGAAGGAAGGAAGGAAGGAAGGAAGGAAGGAAGGAAGGAAGGAAGGAAGGAAGGAAGGAAGGAAGGAAGGAAGGAAGGAAAGAGAGACAGACAGACAGAGAGAGAGAAAGGGAGGGAGGGAGCAATATATTCCTAGATAGGCTCAGGGCTGGGAGTCTCTGCTCAGTTCTTCTGCTCTCAGGAGAGGGACCCTGAGCCCAACAATTCAGTCCGTGATGGCTGAAGGTGCCGGAATAATACTTCAGAGTTTTTTTCATATCTCCCAGAAACAAGTGTGACCCCCTAGGTCACTAGGAGACCCCCTAGGGTCTCCTGGGCAAGAAGAGGGCAGAGCGGGAGTCGGGGTGAGGGGCGGGTGGAGCTGGGGGTCAGGGTAGGAACTGCTGCAGCTCTGAGGAAGGCTCAGTAATTGTTAGGGAGAAGGAAACAGACCCTAAGCTGCTGCTGAATGATTACAAACAGATCCAGCCGGAGTGCTCAGTGGTTAGAACTTGTTGCTAATGAGGTCAAGGTCACAGGCTTGGATGCCATCTGGGAGAGCTGGCTCCTGCCAGAGAGAAGGGCCGTTCCCCAGACACAGGGTCCCCGGCCGCCCGGCCCCAACCCCGCCCCCACGCTGACCACTGATCTCACTGGCTGTCTCTGGACGGGCTGCGGCCCCATCGGCCCTGCTCAGGACACAGCCGTAGATGGAGAGGGAGAGGGGGCGGGGCTGATGTCAGAGATGTCACGCGGCCTTTTATTCCCTGTGCTTCCTGACGTCAGAGGGGAGCCCTACGGGGATCCTCAGGTCTTCCTTTTTCCAAGCAGCGGCTGAGAAGCCTCCCCCTCCCCAAGCGCAGCCCCCTCTCCTGTTGCCTCCTTCCCTCCCCTCCCCCCCTTCCCCATAAAGTGCCAGGACAGGGCAGCTAGCAGATCACACCCAATAAAAAGCCCTAATCATTCCCAGTCTCCTTCCCAAAGCTCCAGAGAAAGAGGATGCAGGCTCCCAGACCCAGGGCCCGCGGGGGGGGGGGGGGGGGGGGGGGGAAAAAAAAAAAAAACCCCCCCCCCCCCCCCCGGCCCCCAGCCCAAACCGTCCTCCCTCACCCCCCAAAGGACAAGGGGATAACCAGAGGGAGAGAGCAAGGGGAAAGGGGGAGGGGATGCAAGATGGCCCCCATCCCCCACCTTCGGGACCCCACCCCGATCTATCTCATCATAAACGGGCGCAATTTCCCAAAGAAAACACCGGCCTTCCATCCGCCCGCTTTCTGCGGATTAACCGCCCAGGAGCCCAGCGCCGGCAAGCCCTCATTACAGCTCCTAGCTTGCCTTGTCCCTGCCAGCAGGGAGTCAGGCTCATTAGGCTATTAGCCAGAGCCGGACAGAGTGGGGGAGGGGGGGAAGGGGGTCATACACTACAACACCTAGGCGGGTCAAGGAGAAACGGGCCGGGATTACCCACGTGGGGGGGGGGAGGGGGCTGGCTGGACTTCCTCCGGCTAATGCAATGCAAGATGCGAGACCAGCAGCCTTGGCTCACTTCTGTGCAAGGCATTAAAACTGCTGCAGCCCAGGGACTTCCCGGAAACAGTCTCTCAGAGCAGCAGCGGGAGCCTCTAAGAAAGACAATCTGGGGGGGAGGGCAGAAGCAAGAGGACCCCGGCAGACCTGAGCAACCAGACCTGGGGGGGGGCTTAAGGGCGGAAGTCTAGTCACCCCTGGTTCCGGGAGACTCTAGACGGGAATAGAGTCAGAGAGGAATAGCCATAATAACAGAGAACAAGGCACTCTGAAGTTTGCAAAGCACTGCAGGTGTGTGTGTTGTATGTACGTGCATATACATGCATGTGCACACACATATGCATGTTATATGTATGTGTTGTGTACATGTATTGTATGAATTGTGTGGCCTTGTGTACATGCACATTATGTGTATATACATATATGCATGTGTGCATTATTATATACATGTATTGTATAAATATCTGTCCTTGTATACATGTATACACATGTATGTGTATATACACATATGTATTGTTATATTGTGTGTTATATACATGTATTGTATGGATTGTGTCCCTGTGTACATGCATGCATGTGCATGTGTGTTGTGTTATGTACATGTGTGTATGCTTATTGTGTGCGTATATACACATGTGTGCATTGCCTATATGTTATATACATATACTGTATAAATATATGTATACTTGTGTGTATACATATGTATGCATATGTACATATATACACGTGTGCATTTTATGCATGTGTGTACAAATATGCATGTGTGCTTATTGTGTGCATGTGTGCACACATATGTGCATGTGTGTAGTTGTTTGTATTGTGCACGTATGTGTTGTGCATGTGTGTTTATGAGTGTATGTGCTTATTGTGTGCATGTATGCATGTGTGTGCCTATGTTTGTGTGTTATGTACATGTGTGTGCTCATTGTGGCCATGTATGCGCATGTATGTGTGTGTACCTATATGTATGTGTACATTTTATGCACATGCACACCGATATATTTATAGTGTCTAATCTGGTCCTGACAACCACCCTGGGAGGGACTATTCTCTGCCCAGAAAACCCCCCAGACAACATTGATTCGCTACGGTGCAGGATCACAAAGAGTAGGACATGACTGAACAACAACAATTACTATCCCCACTTTACAAATAAGGAAGCCGGAGTTCAGAATGAAAAGTTTAGAGATTTGTCTTGGGGTCATACTCATAGGTCCGAGGCAGAATTTGAACTCGGGTCTTTTCCCCTCTATCCACGTAACTGTTTTCTTCAGAAAATGGTCTAATTCTCAAACTGGGTGAAAATAGCTGAGTTTGGAAAGCCATGAGTGATGGTTTTTACCACAGATCCTATGACCTGAGAGCCGGTTAGGGGCCCAGGTGGAGAGGTGCATGGGGATTCTGAGACTGTTCTCAGAGGAGGTGAAGGACCAGGGGAGGGGAGGCTGGAAGCCGGGTCCTCCGACTCCCATGCCCAGGGGAACTGTGCCCGGGACCCAGCTCACTCACTAGCCTCACAGGGGGGAGCCGGATGAGGGAAGGGGGCTGGGGACTTTGATTTGCTCTCTTCCCAAGGGGGTTCTCTCAGTTGGTTTCTCAGCTGATGAAAAACTGCTGTTCCCAGAGACCCTTGACACACACACCATCTAGTGGCAAAAGCACGCTCACCACCGGCGCAACAACTGAGGGACATCACTCTGGGCATTGGGCACAAAAAACAACGGCCATATTGGTCACCTGCAATCTTGCAGCTGCACAAAGCTCCTTGAGCTCCCTTAAATAGGTCCCAGACAGTCATGGCTGCCCCCTCCACGGGGAGATCATCCTCAGGGACAGATCACCGCAGGGAAGTTTAGAGATCACAATTTTCTATTGGGAAAGGACCTCCAAGGTCATCCTAATCCAATCCCCTCATTTCACAGATGAGGAAACTGAGGGCTCAGCTGAGCGAAGAAGTGACTTGCTCAATAATAAGCATCAGAGGGGCAACTAGGGGGCACTATGGTGGATAGAGCACCAGCCCTGAAGTCAGGAGGACCTGAGTTCAAATCTGGCCTTAGACACTTAACACTTCCTAGATGTGTGACCCTGGACAAGTCACTTAACCTCAATTGTCTCAGTCGCCAAAAAAAAACAAAAAATAAAATAAAATAATAATAATAATAATAAGCACCAGACATAGGATTTTGGCCCCAGGCCTTCCACCACCCTCCTTCCAAAGCCCTTAGCACAGTACCTGGTACACAGTAGGTGCCAATAAGTGTTTACTGGCTGCCTGGGGACATCCAGCTGGATGGGATTTTCTGAACCTCCCCAAACTAATGGGGACAAGGGCCCGAGAGCTCACTATGAGCCAGTTTCCTTAACAGACAGGGACACCCAACTAGTGAGTCCCACCCAGCACCACGGGCAAAGAGGGAATTGTGTAAGAGGAGGGACTCACCTTCTATTTCTCCTCCAGATGCGGATATTTTCGACATACACAGGTAAGTGGTGCCCACGATGTCGTTATGTGTGAGACGGTCCCTAGAACGAGGTCCAGAAAAGTCTTTAGCCCCAGGGAAGGGCAGGGGGGCTGCCAACCTGCCCCCTCTACAGGCTGCCCAAGTGAAAAGGTCAATGGCGATTTGAAATAGGGTTTTGGTCCTCACAACAACCCTGCCATTATAAGGAAGGAGGAAACCGAGGCAAGAAGAGCCTAAAATCCTTGCTCTTTCCCTTGTGCATTGCTGTGATTGTCAGGCACACAGTAGGCACTTAATAAAGGTCTGCTGATTGATTGATTGATTAGTTGATTTCAAGGGCCAGAAAAGACAAGTTATGGGATTTGTGGTTGATCCTAGAGGGCTAGGAAGCGGGAAGTGGCATGGGGGGGGGCTCTGACCTTGAGCCTTCCTCCCTAAGAACCTTAAGTTCTATGGATCACAAATGTATCCAGCTTTGTGGATCACAAATGTTTCAAGCTTTGTGGATCACAAATGTATCCAGCTTTGTGGATCACAAATGTTTCTAGCTTTGTGGATCACAAATGTATCCAGCTTTGTGGATCACAAATGTTTCTAGCTTTGTGGATCACAAATGTATCCAGCTTTGTGGATCACAAATGTATCACCCCAAACACATGGGAGCCCCTGAGCGCGCTAACTGGATCTCTGCTTTATTCAGAGAACAAATCATTCCTTAAACTGTCTTTTGCTATCTCTTCCTAACTCTCTGTCCCTCTGTTTATCTCTCTGTGTCTATCTCTGTATTGGTTTAACTGCCTGTGTTTTTCTGGGTCTTTCTGTCTCTGTCTCTGTCTGTCTCTGTCTCTCTGTCTCTCTCTCTCTGTCTGTCTCTCTCTTCTCTTTCTATCTCTCTGTCTCTGTCTCTCTTTCTCTGTCTCTCTCTCTGTGTCTCTCCTCTCTGTCTCTCTGTCTCTCTCTCTGTTTCTCTCTCTCTCTGTGTGTCTCTCTTCTCTCTGTCTCTGTCTCTGTCTATCTCTGTCTTTGTCTCTCTTTGTCTCTGTCTCTCTCTCCCTCTCTCTCCCTGTCTCTCTCTTTCCCTCTCTCCTGTCTCCCTCCCTCCCCTGGCCTTTCTGGACCGACACTTTCTCCGGGAGGTAATTAAGTGTCTGGGTTTTCCAGCGCTTCCAATGCCAGGTTTGGGAGGAGGACGGGGGCCAGAGAGAAGTGAATTCTGCCCCCGGCTTTTCCCAAGCTGCTTCCCAGGACGGATGAGCAGAGGAGCCGCCCCCCCCCTCCCCATCCCCAAAAGTACTTCTGACGCCAGCTTCACCCACCGCACCAAGGGCTCGTACCCTAGCCAACGACCGGCTCCCAGGGCGAGGCCGAGGCTTCCAGGAGAATTGGATTTCTGGTTTTAACTGGGCCGGGGGGGGGGGAATAAAGAAAACCAAGAAGCTGGAAAATTGACCCCCTGGAAGACAGCGTGTTTCCAGGAGCCGGGTCACCCCGAGTTTATGCGAGTGTGCTGGGAAGAAAGCACCCTGCGGCTTGGGGAGGCGCTCGGCTTGTGGGCCAAGACTTGGGTTTGAGGCTTTGGGGGGGGGTGCCAAAGATCTCAAAATAGATTCACAGTCAAAATGACTCCCAGGCCTGCCCCCAATCCACGGCTAGGGGCCCGTAATGCATCCGGGCCCTGCTCTGTGCTGAACACACACTCTGTGCACATGTGCACATACACACACTCACACACATACACACTCACATGCACATACACACACACACACACACACTCACACACAACTTGAGCACACACACACTCACACACACTCACACACACAATCTGAGCCCACACACACACATGCACCCGCACACCCACACACCCATACACACACAACTTGAGCCCATACACACTCAAACACTCAAGCACACACACACACACACACTCACACACACACACACTCACACACATGCACACACACACTCAAACACTCATGAACACACACGCACACTCACACACACTCACACACACACAACCCGAGCACACATACTCACACACTCACACACATGCACACACACTCACACTCACACTTACACACACACACACACAACCTGAGCACACACAATGCGAACAACAGAGACACCCCCACACCGCGGTCCCCGGCCAGGGACACAGGCCGGACACATACGCTTGCATATCCCCCCCACGCAGACCCCCCGACTGTTCACGCTCACACAGAAAGCACACAACTCCGCGCCCCCAAACACACACAACCGGCTGCCGTGAAACGCCGTCTCGAGCCCCGAGCTCGGGCTCCTCCAAACCACTTCCCAGCGGCACATACCGGCGGTCGGGCCCAGAGCCCCCCCCGTCTGAAGTCCGTCCTGCTTTCATTTCTCTCCTCAGACTCCCACAAGCTGTTTTCTTTATTCCTGAGAAGCTGGCACATGTCTGAAGGGCTCTGCGGTGAGCCGGGATCTCTTTTCCCTCCTCCTAGCTCGGTCCTCCCTGTTAGGAGGCCCTGTGGCCCGGGAAAACCGGGGAGTCCCCCGGGCAAGGCTATTCGGGGACACAGCGGGCCTGCTTCTCTCCACCTGGGCCTTGGACCGGGGCCCACCCAGGGGCACGAGGCCAGAGATGAGGACCCGGAGAAGCCCCCTCCCTCCAAGGGGGATCCCTGCGACTCCTAGAACTCTGCTGGGAACAAGCCTTTCCCAGCTCTCCCTCCGTAGCCCGGCCGGCCTCTTCGCCGTCCCCTACCGAAGACGTTAGGCCCCTGCAGAAGCCCTGCCGGGGATGCTCTGTGTCCTCCTCCTCCCCTTCCCAGCTCGCCCACGGCCTGAGCTGTGGGAGAAGTCTTGCTTTGTCTCTGTATTTTCAGGCCCAGTCCGTGGTAGGTGCGTAAGGAAGGCTCACGGAGTCGGACCCAATGAGCCCTGCTGGGGGTGGGCCAAACCCCACAGCCCACCCCAAAGCGGGATGGCTACCTCGGCTCTGGTCTTCATCACACCCCGGCCCGACTTTTCGGCCTAGTTTTGGCAAGAGCCGCTTCACCCCTCGTCCATGGGCCTGGCCGATCTTATCTCCCCCTTTCTTTGTCCAGCCGGGACACTCTCCTTCCCCCACGTAGCCTCACGTTCCTTCCACACTGGGCCCCTTTGCTCGAGTGCCCACTGCCCTTCCTCTCTGCTTGCCCCAATCCTCGCCCGGATTTCGTCGCCCACTTTTCCCAGAAAGGCTTTCCTGACAACCCCAGCCCCCCACGGCCACCTAAACCCTTCAGATCCACTCTCCGCAGCGGAGTGCCGCCTTCGAGACCATCCACCTCCATCTCTCTGTGACCGAGAACCTCATCGATGACATCCCTGCCAAGGGCCGTCTGGCCATTCGGTCTTGCGTGCGTTTGGGTGGGCGCCCTGTGTGCGCTTTTCAGAGCTCCCCAGGGAGGGAGGAATCATCCCTCCACCATGGCGGGTGGCTAGAGCGCTGGCCTTTGGACCAAGAAGACTTGGGTTCGAATCAATCAATCAGCAAACATTCACAAAGTATGCACGACAGGCCAAACGCTGTGCTAGGTGCTGGGGGTGCAAATGCAAGAGTGGGACTTGTTGTCCTCAGGGAACTTCCACTCAAGGCAGGCAAACCAACCCTTACTTATATAATCTATTAAAAATGAACACAAGGTGGTCTGGGAGGGAAGGAGATGGGCAGAAGAGGGGAGAGCTGGGAAGGCTTCCTGTAAAAGGCGGCAGCTGAGTTTTTGCTTTTTTTTTTTTTTTTTTTTTTGCTGAGGCAATTGGGGTTAAGTGACTTGCCCAGGGTCACACAGCTAGGGAATGTTAAGTGTGTGAGATCACATTTGAACTCAGGTCCTCCTGACTTTAGGGCTGGTGCTCTATCCACTGAGCCACCTAGCTGCCCCAGCAGCCAAGTTTTTGAGGAAATTAGGACAATCAAGAGAAAGAGGCGAGGAGAACGTCCATTCCAAGGACAAGACTGACTATTCAAAGGCCTGAGCTGTGCTCTGTAGGATCCCAGTTTGAGGAAGGGATCATCAAATTTAACTTCCTCATTTTACACACAAGGAAACTGAGATTCAGAGGATCCCAAAGAGGATCCCAAAAAAAAAAATATATATATATATATATATATTTGCTTTTTGCTGAGGCAATTAGGATTAAGTGACTTGCCCAGGGTCACACAGCTAGGAAGTGTCTGAGATCAGATTTGAACTCAGGTCCTCTTGACTTCAGGGCTGGTACTCTAACCACTGCGCCACCTAGCTGCCCCAAAATGATATATTCTTAATCTTTAAAAGGCACTGTAAAATTTCCTCATCTATAAAATGGGTATATGACACCTGCAGTACCTATTTCACAGATTTGCAGAGGGTCACATGGAAAAACGATGTAGTCTGTTCTATAATCTTTAAAAGGTACTATATAATTTCCTCATCTATAAAATGGGTATATGATATCTGCAATAGCTATCTCACAGGATTATGGAAGGTCAAGTGAAAAAAAATTATGTATTCTGTAATCTTTCAAAGGCACTGTATAAATATCACTTGTCAAGATGCAGAATGAGATATATTTTTGGATTCAGACAATGTGGGTTTTGCTTCACAAAGCATATTTTTAACAAGGGGTGTGTTATTTTTTCTCTTTTTCTTTTACATTGAAAGTGGATAGGGGGCCTCTAGATGGTGCAGTGAATAGAGCACCAGCCCTGAAGTCAGGAAGACCTGAGTTCAAATCTGGTCTCAGACACTTAACACTTTCTAGCTGTGTGACCCTGGGCAAGTCACTTAACCCCAATTGCTTCAGCAGCAAAAAAAAAGAAAAAAGAAAAAAGAAAAAGAAAGAAAGAAAGAAAGTGGATAAGAGGGAGAGAAAATAAATGCTTATTAATTTAAACATAAAATGAAAAACAAATGAGCATTCCCTGTCAGTGCTTGGCTTACAGTAGGTGTTTAATAAATACTCGAATTGAGCAGACATTAAAAGATACTTTTATTATTAAAATCATTACTAATTAAGTTAATTGATTTATATTATATAGACATTATAATTAATTAATTAAAATGATTATATTGTTCAAATTCAATCATCCCTGGAAGCTTCCAGCTCTAAAAATTCTACAATTCAGAGATAGAACACTCACCAGTCCATGACCCGAATCCTCATCTTGTCACACATTGAGGGAAACTGAGGAAAGGGAAGATAAGACTTGAACAAATGGGGTCTCTTGGGAAAGGAGCTTCTAGTAGGAATGGGGAGCACCCCGAGAGCCCTTGGTTAAGGGGAGGAGTCGATGAGCTCAGTCAGTCAATGATCTTGACCTCCGGGAGCTAATCTGGCTGGAGTGAGGGCAGTGAATTGGCCAAGGGATTCAGGCAGGGAGAGAGATGGTGAGGGTAGAGCAATGGTAGGGCCAGAATTCTCAACCACTAAACCCAGTGGAGGGCTGAGGAGAGTAGGAAAATAGACCCTCCTCCTTCCCAGGATTCCCCCCTTCCTCAAGCCCCCTCACCATGGCTGGCAGTGTGATATTTTGGTTCCACTGAGGGTAGGCTGTCTTCTCCAAAATTTTACTGCAGAGCTGGAAAAACAAAATGCAACGCAATAGTCACGGGATTGGAATCATAAGACTCGGAGCTTATCGGAGCCTCGGAGTCTGTCTACCGGCAGCGCCATCGGCTGCCCTGCCGGCCTTCAAGGCCCACTAAAATCCCGTCTTCTCCAAGAGGCTTTCTGGATCCCTCTTCCTTTTTTCCCCAAAGTGATTGGGATTAAGTACTTTGCCCAAGATCACCCAGCTGGAAAGTCTCATGCGTCGGAGGCTGGATTTGAACTCAGGTCCTCCCAACGCCACAGCCATTTGGCCACCAGCTGGCCCCGGTCCCTCTCTTGCTTATCTCCTAATCATGGCCTCAAAGGCCTGTTTGTAAATGGTCATTTTCAGGGAGACTGAAAGCACCTCCCAAGGCAGGTGATGGCCTTTGCCTTTTTCTGTACTCACAGCACTTAGCCCAGTGCCTGCTGGGTATCACCTGGGAAGGAGAGCATCAGAGCAAGATTTTGACTCCAAAGCCAGCATTCTCAGGGAAGACTAGCCTCTCCCAGACTGGGATAGCCTCTCCCGGACTGGGCTAGCCTCTCCAGAACTGGGCTGGCCTCTCCCGGACTGGGCTAGCCTCTCCCGGACTGGACTGGCCTCTCCTGGCCTGGCCTGGCCTCTCCTTGACTAGGTTAGTTTCTCCTGGACTGGGCTAATCTCTCCCGGACTGGGCTGGTCTCTCCCAGACTGGACTGGCCTCTCCTGGACTGGGCTGATCTCTCCCAAACTGGCCTGGCCTCTCCAGGACTGGGCTAGTCTGCCCCGGACTGGGAGAGCCTCTCCGGGACTAGGCTGAGCTCTCTCTGCTCACACAGGCAGTTCAGCCTCCAGTCTGTTCCTTAGACAGCAGCACCACAGTGTGTGCAGATGGGGAATTGCTAAGGAGAGCTAGCTGAGAACCCAGGCTGGGCTGGGCTGGATGTGGCTGAGCATCCCTGGGGGGGGGGGGTACAGGCCAAAGAATGGGAGGGCTCCACCACCCCCCAAACCCAGGCCGGCGGCAACTCTGAGCAAAGGGACAGTGCGCACCGGGATCACCCTCCACAAATAGATACCTGTCACAAGCATACCTCGTAGCGAGACCCACACAATACACACCACACAGACGGGCAGTGGCGATGAGCCCTGAGCACCCAGACATGGTACGTACAAACATATGTTACACACACACACACAGGAAAGCGTCAGAAAGGCAGACCCTGACAGGACCAGGGATAGGGGCAGGGGAGGTGAGAGGGGAAGGGGGGCTGCCAGCCTGCAGCTTCGGAGTCAAGCATGTGGCCAAAGCCCCTTCTGCGAGCTCCCCAGATGCTCACAAATGGGGGGAGCAGTTGATTGGCCATTGGAGGGAAGGGGTGGGAGCCCTGGGGGCAGAGGAAAGGGGAAGGGGCTGGAGTTCCAGCCAGGGAAGTCCTGGCCGCCCACCCCCCCCTCCCTTCTCTGGAGAGAGGGAAAGCCTGGCCCCTGGCTCCATACTCCCCGCAGGTGAGCTTCCTGCAATAACATCTTGGCGGGCCCAGCGTCTGCAAAAAGCCACATCACAGGGGCGGGCGCTGCCCCTGTGCACGCGCCTTGGCCCCCGCCTTCCTCCCCAGACATGAGTGTGGCAGGCAAAAATCCACGGGGCCCCATGGGAGGGAGCCGGAAGGAAGCTGCGGGCAAACCCGGCGCTCCGGCCACAGGCGAGGCTGCCAAGGACCAGAGCAGGGGCTCGAGCTGCCCAAAGTCGTCCAGCCAATGAGCCCCTACCCCCTGCCTCTCCTCAAGCCCCCTCCCCTCCCCAGGGCCTTCCTTCCACAGTGTCGAGCCCCCCCTCCGTGAGCAGCTGGAGGGGCTCGGGCCCTGCCAGCTGTGGGCTCGGCCTAGAATCAAGAAGCCCTGAGTTTGAATCCACCTCTGAAGTGCAATAGTCACCCCAGCAAAAGGGGTGAAGGTGGAAAAAGGGGGCCATGAAACTCAGGGTGTAAGTACAGGGGCCATTTAAACAAGCTGGGGCCCAGGGAGCCGGTCAGAGAGAGCAGGAGCAGGGGCCTAGAGGGAGTTTGTGACTATCAGGGACTTGTTGGGTGACTTTAGGGGGCAGCCTTGGGAGCTGGGGGACCAGGATTCAGATCCTGCCTCTAAACACTCACTACCGGTATGATCTTGGACAAATCCTCACTACTCTTAGCCCCAGCCAGCTCAGTTAGACATTACAGAGCTTTACCAAGAGCCCATATGTTGACTTGAGCCTCAGTTTCCTTCCCTGGAAAAAAAGCCCCTGAGTTCCCTTCTAGATCATGAGCATGTCATATAATCACTTC
>JAJPUD010030744.1:0-12978 GCA_023553655.1 Myrmecobius fasciatus | reverse complement strand
GTAATATCTTTTCCTTGGTATGATAGTTCTGGAATTTAGCCACGATATTTCTGGGGGACTTAATTTTTGGGTTTCTTTCAGGAGGTGATCGGTGGATTGTTTCAAGGAGTATTTTGCCTTCTGGGTGTAAAATATCAGGGCAGTTTTCTTTGATGATTTCCTGGAATATAGTGTCCAGGTTCTTTTTTTCATCATGGCTTTCAGGAAGCCCTATAATCCTTAGATTGTCTCTAGATCTACTTTCCAGGTCAGTTGTTTTTCCTAGGAGATATTTCATGTTTTTCTCTATCTTTTCATTTTTTGTTTTTGTTCAACTGATTCTTGAAGTCTTGATGAGTCATTAATTTCCAATTGTTCGATTGTAATTTTTAATGTCTTATTTTCTTCAGTTACTGTTTTTAGTTCCTTTTGCAATTGACCAATTACATTTTTTTGTTCATTGCATTCTTTTTCCATTTTTTCTATTTTATTTTGCAGTGGTCTCATTTCGATTCCCCATGTTTCTTCTAACTCTCTTTTAAGATTTTTTATGCAATCTTCAAAGAAAGCCTTGTGACATGGAGACCAATTTATGTCTCTCTTTGGGGCTTTTTCTGGAGTTGCTTTACTTTTAGGGGCCTCAGGATTTGAGATCTGTTCTTCCCTCTCTCCATAAAAGTTGTCTATGGTGAGAGCTCTTTTTGGTTTTTTATTCATTTTTTTTAAAGGTGTGAGGTCTGTTTAGGGCAAAGGTGGGACAGATGCTTTAATTTGCCCTGAGGCAGTTCTGCTGATTGAGTTATTTCAGGAACTGGGCAGTTCTGCTGATTGAATTATGTCAGGTGCTGGGCACTTCTGCTTTAGTTCACCCTGGGGTGGTTCTGCTGATTGAATTATTTCTGGTACTGGGCAGCTCTGCTGATTGAATTATTTCTTGTGCTGATCAGTCCTGTTGATTGATTGATCACCCTAGGGTGTTGTGTAATGGCAGCTAGGTCTGATGCTCAACAGGGGTTCTGTGGTTCACAATCTACCCCCCCCAAAAGGCAGACCCTCCAAACCACCTGCCCACAATCAGGACAGATTGGTCCAAGAGGCCCGTAGAAGACTCCCAGGTGTGTGAAAAGCACAACGCTCCTGCTCCTGTTTTGACTCCTGTTCCAGCTCCCTGCTCCAGCTCCCTGACCCGGTCTCCCTGCACTGCAGTCTGGGTTCAGCAGACCACCCCCCTGCCCAATTAAAACAGACCTGTTTTGAGGTTCTTCCAGAGTATCTTCTTCTAGAATCGTGTTGTTCTCCAGATATTGTGGATTTTTTTGCTTCAGATTCAGTCTAGAGGCTTCATATGTTGTTGGTTTGAGGGGAGGTTAGAGGAGGTTACAGAGACTCCTGTCTGATCTCCGCCACCATGGCTCCACCCCCTCCCAAGTTCTTTCAAGGTAGATCTTTGATAGAAGTGGGTTGTAGTCCAATTGCTTGGCGGGGCCCTCACTCAGAAACCAGTTGGAAGGCTTACTTTGTCTGGGTTTGAGGGAAGGTCCCGGAGTTCACAGAGAAAGCTATCTGCAGTTCGCCATCTTAGACACAGAAGTTTTCATCACATCTCACAATAATCAATAAAATATGTCTCCCAAGTTAAATCTATTTTTTTTTCTTTTTTTCTTCCTATGCCACTCCTGATCTGAGCTATTTATATCTAATTTGGGGCAGTTTGAAGTTTCTGCATGTGAAGCAATGAATCCTGAAAGCCTTTATTTAGTCCATTTAGCTAATAAAAAAGAAAACATAGGGAATAACTCGAACTATCCAGAAGCATGAAAATAGGGGAAATGTATACCTCTTGAGAGACAAAGATACAGTAAGTGCTTAGGAAATTACAGAAATCATTGTTACCCATAATTTCAAGAGAGAACCAAGGCTGGGCAGAATAATTTTCAGGCCACTGATGAAAGAAGGAGGTTAAGAAAGGAAAGTAACAGACAACAGCAGGGAGCAAAAATATATTAAAGATAAAAGATACAAAGAATTGGAAAATTACCAAAATCCTAAAACTTTGCTGTGAGAGAGATTGGAATGCATTGTAATGGACTGCTTTGTTAATGCTATTGTTGGACAGAAAACTAATGAGTAAAGGATCTACAATGGCAAATTTAGAAGGGAAATCAATGAATCAGGCATGTGTTTAGATGCTTTTTGCCACCACAATCATCTCCTTGTAATATAAACATTTCAGAAGTTAGAGAAACACTTCTGAACATGCAACAACTCCCCTGGAATGATAGTCAATCATATTTATTTTATCCTTAGTTCCATGAAGATGTTTTTATTTGATGTATCTGTCTTGGAGGAAAAGACAAATCATTACCAATGGATTAAAGTATGGACTTTGCATGCTCAATTTAAACATCATAACAAGATCAAACACAAAAAGTTCAAAGAATGCCATCAAGAAAAATAAGGTCAATTAAAAAGCGTTAAGTGGCACTCTAGATCTGGAATATCATGGCAAAGTAATTGCAGTATTGAAACTGGATTCAGGATGACTTATTTTTTACTTCAAATATAGTTATAGACTCTTACTAGCTTTGTGACCCCATAAAAAGTTTCTTTTATAAATTAGGGAGTTGGCCTGTTTGACATCTATGATTTCTTTCAACTACAAGTATGTGATAATCTTATCAAAATTCACCCTTAGCTATTGACGGATGAGCAAGCATGTCTTCTAGCTTGCTAAAGGTGAATCAGTAAGACTCCAAGAGTAAAGATGCTGGAGTAACAAAATTGACAGCCAAAGTAAATAGTTCAAAAGAAGTTTTAAAAACATGTGCCAGCAATTCCACTTAAACCTGAGTAAAGCCAACAAATAATAAATAATTCAGTTTTAAACCACAAAACAGAAAATTAATAACTGATGATGGCTGAAAGAAAACTTCAACTGCATGTACATACATGAGCACACATACACATGCTCTCTCATTCTCCCTCCCCCCTCCTTCTCTCTCTCTGTCTCTGTCTTCGTCTCTCTGTTTCTGTCTCTCTCTGTCTCTCTCTGTCTCTGTCTGTCTGTCTCTTTCTTGTTCTGTCTCTTTGTCTCTCTCTCTCTCTCTCACACACATACACATAAACACACACACACATACACATAAACACACACACACAAACACACACACATACACATACACCCTACCCCAAATGTTAATTATTTCATAGATCACTAACTGATGAATTACTTTAGTGGGATATTCTAGAACTATTTCCTTGCTATTTCATGTATATTTGAAATTGTTGTTGTAAAGCCATGTCTGACTCTTCAAGATCTCATTTGGTGTTTTTTATCCAGAGCTATGGATTGGTTTTCCATTTTTTTCCATTTCTTTTTCCAGCTTGCTTTACAGATGAGGAAACTGAGGCCGAGTAAAGTGACTTGCCCAGGGTCAACAAACTAGCCAATATCTGAAGCCAGATTTGAACTCAGAAAGATGAGTTTTCCTGACTCCACACCCAACACTCTATTCACTGCATCATACAGCTGCCCTATATTCAATATTTTGTAGTGCCAACTGCCAAACACACTGGAATCAGTCTTTAACCTCTGTATAATCAGAACCAAAGAAAGTAGGGTAGAAACAGCATAGTCAGGAGTCAAATAGGACTTCATTTTCAAAATGAGTAAAACACTTGCAACTGGAAGTTCTTCTGAAAAGAAGGGCTTGTGGATAATGGCAGGGTTAGGGGTTTTCAGTATGAAAAACACAAAAATACAGGATCCAAAACATCCATTCTTAGATCATGAAAAACCAGTTTCCATAGTCCCATGCATGCATATATTTTGGGACAAAATATTTTGAAACTGTTCCTGTGGGAACAGTCTCCATTGAAATCACTATGCCAAACTAAGAGCACAAGTGATTTTAGAAGTTTTTAATGTTTCTTGGAGAATATTACTGATAATTAGATTGCATTAACTCTTTTCAATCTTGGTCAGACCCCATCCAAACTTGCAAAGAATTTAATCTAAGTGGAAAAGTCCAGGAAGTTCTACTAAAGCTTGGGGGAAGACAGGTCCTTTTGCCTAGATAGCCCAAGACTGTGGGTACTCTAAATAAAGATGATTTCTATGTCCAAGCGTCTCACCCAGTCTTTCCTTGATGATCTACTTTTTAAAAACATAATGGCTTTTTATTTTTCAAAAGATAGTTTTCAACATTCACCCTTGCAAAACCTTGTGTTCCAAATTTTTCTCCCTTCCTCCTTATCTCTCCTTTCCCTAGATTGCAAGTAAACCAAAATAGGTTAAACATGTGCAGATTCTTCTAAATGTATTTCCAAATATATCATGCTGCACAAGAAAAAGTAGATCAAATGGGAGGAAAATGAGAAGGAAAAACAAGCAGGCAAACAACAAAGGTGAAAATAGTATGTTGTGATGCACATTCAGTCCCCATAGTCCTTTCTCTGAAGATAGATGGTTCTCACATCATAAATCTATTGGAATTGCTCTGAATCACCTCTTTGGTGAAAGAGCCAAGTTCATCATAGTTGATCATTACATAATATTGTTGCAATGTATAATGTTCTCCTGGTTCTACTCACTTCACTTAGCATCATTTAAGTCTCTCCAGGCCTTTCTGACATCATCCTACTGATCATTTCTTATAGAAAAAATATATTCCATTACATTTATATATCAAAATTTACTTATCCATACCCCACCTGCTAGACATCCACTTAATTTCCAATTCCTTGTCTCTACAAAAAAGAACTGCCACAAACATTTATGTACTTGTGGGTCCTTTTCCCTTTCTTAATGAAATCTATTTTTTAAAGACTCTGTAAACTATAAGTCCAATGCTTAGTCTTTTGCCTCCGTTACTTCATCTGTAAAATGAAAGAAAGAGATGCTTTTAAAGTTTTTTTTTCTCTAAATTTTGTAATAATATTTACATTCAGGTAGTCCTTCTGCTGTGTTATCTTATTGGCATTGCCCTCTCAACACCCGTAAGAGAGGTGGCCAAGTGACCAACATTTTATTAGTAACTTGCTGCTAACCTTATTAATAAAATGATTAAATTATCCAGAAACCGTTTCTTTTTTTAATTAAAACTTTTTAATTGCAGAACATATGTATGGGTAATTCTTCCACATTAACCCTTACAAAGCTTTCTGTTACAAATTTCCCCCCCCCTCCTCCCCACCCCTCCCCTAGATAGCAGGATATCCACTACATGTTAATTATGTTAAAATACCTGACAAATCGAATATATGCATACATATTTCCACACATCATTTTTTTGTGCAAGAAAAATCGTATCTACAAGAAAGAAAAGTCAAAGAAAGGAAACACAATGCAAGCTAACATCAATAGAGAGCATGAAAATGTTATGTTGTGGTCCACATTTCTCATCCCTCTCTCTGGGTGTATATGGCTTTCTTCACTGAATAATTGGAACTGGTTTGAAACATTTCATTATTGAAGAGAGCCATGTCCATCAGAATTGATCATCATATAGTATTGTTGTTGCCATGTATAATGATCTCCTAGTTCTGCTCATTCCAGAAACTGTTTCTCAAGCCTTTTTAATCTTCACAAATGGTAAAGCTAGATTTGAATTAAATCTGTGATACTTATTAAACTGTATGACCTTGAACAATTTTATTTAAACTTTTTGAAGCTCAATTTTTATGTCTATAAAATAATGACAACACCTATACCTCTTATCTCAAAAAGTTATATTGAAGTTGAGAGACAAATTTTCATTACTGTTTGGATGAATGTCTGATAATACCTGACTTTTATTTAATGCTTTACATATTGTAAGAACTTTGCCCAAATTAGCTGATCTGAGCTTCAATATAACTCTCTGAATCAGTCCTCAACAAAATACATATTTTCTTCTCCTTTGCATCTATTGTAGCAAGCATACTCTTTGAAATTAGAAGATATATTGCTTTTTCTTTCTTATGATAATCTTTTAGGAAAATGCAAAGATAAAGCATTCAAAAAAAAGTTTTTCCCTTAAAATCCACAAATTGTTGAGCAATTCTACTTCATCTATAGATACTTAAAAGCTAAAAGTATTCTTTAAAAGTAAACCAAAACAATCTAATTAAAATAATCATCAAATCTATATTATTATGACTCAACCTATAAGAAGGCAGTATAATGTGGAGGGACACTTTCAGAAAATGTCCTTGGAATTATTTCAGCTTATTAACGCAAACAGCACAGGATTTCAATTCTAGGTCATATGTGAATCCTGGCCCATTCTGTCATTTACTACCTGTATAAGTAAGGAGAATCCACTTTAGTCATATGGTTGAAAGTTGCCCACATCTTTGAAGGGGTTTTCTAGATGATTTCTACTTTCCTTTTCTCATTCTGAATTTTATAAGTCTATATTCACCTATAGAGTTGAAGGAAAAAAATTACCCAAAGAAATGTATAGAGATATCTAGGGACCAAAAGTGTTTGTTTACCCAGTCAACAGGGTCATAACTAGGTTGAATGCCTGAAAATTTTCCAACCAGCACCTCAAAGGCTTATTTTCCTTCACAGGGATTTTTTTTGACTTGTTTTCTCTGCATCTCAGCTCCTCCACCAATTTCTAGGCTATATACTACTCCATATCTCTAATGCTTCACTGAATACAAGTCTATTCCTTAATATGAGTCTAAAGTCCCCATTCTTCTCCCAAACTCTCTTTCCTTCCTCACCACTATTACATCCTCATTCTTGCATCAGATATATATATCAATTCTATTATATATCTTACCTCTAGTATATGAGCTTCTTGCTAATGGAGATCTCACCTTTAGCTATGTTAACACTGATCATTATTTCCCAAACTGTTCCTGGGGAAATAAATAGCTTTCTATCAAGATGTGAATTATAACATCTACACTTCATAAAACCTAAGAACATGAATTTGTAATTATTTCTTCTATTCAGGAAGTTTTAGACTGATATTCTTAGATTTCTAGATTAGTCAATAACAAAGAGATTTCCTAAGTTTATAATAGGATAATGACAATAAAACACAGTTGAGAATTGGAGCAAATTTAAAACAAATTATTGTGGTGACTTTTATTCTTCATTCTCAAAGAGGAGCAATGTTAGAGTCAAATTAGTGTGTCTGACTGTGGCTAATCAAACCGGTAGAACTTGGAATGCTCTGACATAGGTCAGGTGCAAATAATCGCTATGAACATTTGGGGTGGATTCTCTAAATCTGGGTATCTTGAATTTCTTTTGAACTAATTCAATTCTGCTTTGCTAATAGAGTACAAAACTTAGCTGATGACCATATACCTTGCTGAGTGGTCCTATGCTCATGTCTTTCGTGTCATATAATCAATCAATTCTAAAGTTCTTAAGAAAGACCTTGAGAGTGTCCTTTATCATCATCTTATGACTGCTTGCCCTGTCTGAATTTTGCATAAAATTGTCTTTTTGGTAAGTATCCAATTGGACTTAGAACAATGTGACTGACACAACTCCACAATGGAGTTGAACTCTCTGCAGTAGAGTCAAATATTTGGAAGTTTAGTTCAAGAAAGGATCTCACTGTCTTATATCTTATCTTTATTCTGAAATCTTCAGAATCTTCTTAAGACAATTTAAATAGAAGAGATTCAGTTTCCTGGCACAGTGCTTATATACTGTCCAGATTTCATAGGCATATAACAATGTGGTCTGCATAACAGCTCTGTAGATATTCAATTTGGTAGTCAGTGTAATACCTCTCCTCTCCCATATTTTCCTTCAGAGCCTACCAAATACTGAAGCTAGCTCTAGAAATGCATGTGTCAATTTCATTATTAGTGTGTACATCTCTGGAATGTACACTGTCAAGGTAACTGAACTTTTTCACAGCATTCAATTAAAAAATATTTCTCCACTTGGTGTAACCAATAGTTCCACATATAGATAATGTGGTGCTGGCTGATGGAGCACCTGTTTTTTTTTTTTGTATTAATTGTTAGGCTAAATTTCCACAAGCAGGAGAGAATTGATCTAAACTTTGTGCTATTTCAGCTTCAGAGGTTTCACTGAGTGCACAATCATATGCAAACAAAAAATCATGCACCAGTATTCCCTCCACTTTAGTTTTGGCTTGTTACCTTTGCAAGTTGAAGAGTCTGGTGGCTGGCTTTGATCCAATGTTTATCCTCATTGAAGGCATTTGACAACATGTCTAAAAACATAAACATACTGATGGAGCCATATTGATTAGTGATAAGAACATGGTGCCAGAGAGATGGGCTGAACACTTCCATAGTGTTTTCAACTATGTTTTCAACAGACCATCGTCAATCAATGATGAAGCCATTGACTTTTTGCCTGAGTTTGAAATCAATCACTCCCTAGCTGGAGTTCCAACTGAAGAAGAGGCTTTGAATGCCATTAGTTTACTTCCATTTGGCAAAGCACCTGTTACTGATTCTTTTCCAGTTTTGATTTACAATGTGTGTGTGTGTGGGGGGTCCATTGTTCATATAAGAACTATTTTCCCGATTACATAGAAAGGGGAAGTTATGCCTTAGAAGTCAAGAATGCATCCATTGTCCATCTTTATAAAGGTAAAGGGAATACATTGTCATGGGACAATCACAGGGGTTCTCTCTCTTAACCATTACTGGAAAGATTTTTGCAAGAGTTTTCTCCTGATACCACATTGGGAGAAGGTCATTTACCTGAGAGCTAATATGACTTCAGAAGGAGCGGAGGAACAATTGTCCAATGTTTAGAACCTGGGCAAGCATGCCATCATGAAATCGGATGAACTTCTCTGGACACTTAAATTTTGACTTAATTTTCTATAAGCAGTCACAACTGACAGTATCAAAAGCCTTTGTCAGATCCTCAAATATTATGTACATACCTATGTTCTGCTTCTGGCATTTTTCCTGGATTTGTCAGGCAGCAAAAATTATATATTATACATTGCAACATATATTATACATTTCCTTTCTTTTTCATTTTCTTTTATTTCTTCCTCTTTTTTGTTTTTCTATTTCTCTCTCCCTCGTTTCCTCCCATCATCTTTCTTTCTTCTTTTACTCTCCTTTCTTTCTTCCTTTTACTTCTTTCTTCCTTTCCTTACTTTCCTCCTGATATTCAAACAGAATAACAGCTACGAAAGTAAATAATGACCAAGATAACATAGAAAAGGTCTTCTGCCATTATAGGTATGCTATGTTGGAAGGCTATTCTGCTACTTTCTTTAAGGACCCAAAAGTGAGGAACAAGCATCCTTTTCTTTTTGGAGAAAGACAGAAAAAAAGAGATAAACATAAAAGAGACAGAACACAGAGAAATAAATACATAAAACCAAATATATAAAAGACAAAATTATATGTTATGAACAATATATTATGAATATTTAGAATTATATAATTGCATTTTAGTTTAATTATATTGTGGAGAGTAAAATGACACTGTGGCAAACAAACACATTTTTTTCCAAAGAAGATTATAGTTTATTACCAGTTTATAAATAGATTTCTCAGTAGGTCAATGACCTAAGTATGATCAATTTATTAGTTAGGCTGCAGTAATCAATAAATTAGGTCAATGGATTCCCAATAACCAAAGTGTCAGAGTAAGGACCAGCAATTTAAACTGTAGGTGTATTTTCTTCCTGATGGCCTGACAGTATTTCATTTGGAACTCTTCTGGCAAGATAACTTCAATGGTAGATGATTTAATGAAGATGCAGGTTAAAAATTGCCTCTTCTCTTCCCTATTGGTTCCTTCCTAGGTGAAGGGAGTAATCTTCAGACAATAGGATTTGTGTGTTTGTGTGTGTGTGTGTGTGTGTGTGTGTGTGTGTGTGTGTGCATAATGTACACAATCAGTAATTCAAAGTGAGACCTATTTTAGATCTTGACTTAAAAAAGTCAAGGTCTCCCACTGCATCCTGGGTCATCTTCAGTCATCTTGATCTGTACCTAACCCCTGGACCAAGATGGTTCTGGAGGAGAAAGTTGATTGGTGACCTTTCTTAGCTCTCTCTCACTCAAATTCAATTCACTGACATACCATGATATCATCTTCCTGATGTTGTGGTCCTTTTCAGTAATGAAGGATAAATAATAACATGCACATACAAACAAATAAATAGTTTTATCTAGAGAAATGAATGATTTAAAGTATTGAAGATTGGACTTCATAGCATTTTTATATTAATGTTGTACCATAGTAATCATTTATTATAAGAATAAATTATGACACATTATAAAATTCCCATTAAAATTTGTATAATTATTTACCATTTACTATAATTCTATGCAAAAAATGATAAAACATGACAGTTTCTAAAATATGAAAATGTGCAGTCTTGTATTCTCAAGGCATATGTAAAAGACTACATTTTTTTAAATGTTTTTCTACTGTCTTTGAAGTGAAATACACAAAAACCTAAAGGAATACTCAAAATTCTACTTCCTTATATGTCAATTATGTATATATTCTTAATATTAAGAACTGTAACCTTTGAAAATTCTGAATCAACTTGTGCTCATCGTTTGAGTCTTGTCAATAAAAGGGATTTTCTAATTCTAAAAGAGGTTTTACCTCCTCTTTTACCATCTAGACTATAGTTTCTATGATATAGGGAATGCTCATTGAGAAAACCCTATCAGTTCAGATAGCCAATTGCTCTATAATTTGTATTCTTATGTGATTTGGACATTCAGTGTTAATGTAATTTGATTAGAATCACTATGTTAGCATATGTGCAAAGTAAGATTTTTACCTCGTTCTCCTTGATTCTGAGGCCAGCAATTTATTTCTCTATGTGGTCTTTTCACTTCTATTTCCCCATTAGGATCATAAGTTCATAATGATCAAGGACAGTTTAATATAGGCTTTATGCATTATGTACTGTGGCTGATACTTTGCAGGACACACAATGATGACCCAAATAGGTACTTTTTAGTCCATTGATTAATGGGAGGAAGAAGATTGAGGTACTAAAATTCTTATCTGCATCCCATCTGTTGTAGCTATAATAAATGGCCATACAGCATTCCTGATACAGACACACTTTTTTAGTATCATAAACAGACATAAATACCTGAATAATTAAGTATTTTAACATTTTGTCATATCTATATGAGATGAAATAAATTCAATTCAATAAATATTTACTATACATTTACTAAGATAATTTATCTAAATAATGAAAATTTAGAAAGAATATTTTTTAAATACAAGCTTTTACTTGTACAATACTATACAATATAATAATACAAGTATTATCCTTATTTCATTTTTTTGTTCTTGACACAGCAACAGATTACTCCTATGTTGAATACCCCATAGTATTTTATTGTCTAAAAAAGTGAGTTATATATTTCAAAAATACAGGCTGCCTTCTCTGATATTTTCAGTTCTTTCTGTGTCAAGGTAGGCTATAATATTTCATTCCTGCTTTGAGCATTAGGATGAGAAAAATGCATGAAATTGACTAGCAGCAACGGAGAAAAACAGAAATCAACCTTGTATAAAATTTGATTTAAATTTAGTTTTATTTAAGTAGACAGGGAACACATCATACAGTATTATTTATTTTTATTTAACTTAGTTTCTACATTTTAGCTTATTGGAAGTGGCACAACTAGGTGGATCCTGTTGATTTTATTGTACATATAACATTGTACTTAATTTTCGCAAACTGATATCAATAGATGAATTATCTCATTACCTTCATTTTCCCTACTTTTGATGCTTCAGGTGCAACTTCACAGCAGAAAATCAGCTTATTTCACACATCATTTAGAATCACAGAAATAGTTGTGCTGGAGTCAGCACTTTAAAGAAAGTTTTTAAGTTGCTCTCCATAATCAAGTCTGAAGAATATGAATTTAAGTATTTAAATAAAATCCTTGTTTATATGGAATTAGTATGGGTGTAAAGATTTTCTAATTTATACATTTAAAGTATCTCCATGATCCAATGGATAGTGTTTGGCCTGAAATCAAGAATATCCAAGTTCAAATTCAAGCTCACGCACTAGCTATGTCCTTGATCAATCCATTTTATTTCTTCTTGCCTCAGTTTTCTCAGTTTTCTGTGGATAATGACAAAACCTGCATTTGAGGGTTGCTTTGAAAATAAAATATGATAATGTTTGTAAATTTCTTATCAATCAAAATGCCTAGAAACTGGAAACTACTTAGATGCCCATCAGTTGGGGATTGACTGAATAAGTTATGTTATATTAATGTTATGGAATGTTTTTGTTGTTCTATAAGAAATGATTAGCAGGATGATTTCAGAGAGTCCTGCAGAGACTTACATAAACCGAGGATGCATGAAATGACCAAAACCAAGAGCTCATTTTACATGGCAACAAGAATATGCTATGATCAACTCTAATAGACGAGGCTCTTTTCAACAATGAGTGTGATTCAGGTCTATTAGCATTGTGATAGAGAGAGCCATCTGCATCCAGAAAGAGGACTGTGGGGATCACAACATGGTATTTTCACCATTTTGGTTGCTATTTGCTTGATTTTTGTTTTCTATCCCTTTTTTAACTTTTTGATCTAATTTTTCTTGTGCAGCATGAGAATTTTGGAAATATATATATAGAAGAATTGCACATGTTTAATGTACATTTGTTTATTTGCTGTCTAGGGGAAGAGCTTGGAGGATGAGAGGAAGAAAATTTGTAACACAAGGTTTGGCATGTTTTTGAATGTTGAAAACTATCTTTGCATATATATTTTTTCAATGGATTCTATTTATTATCTTTTTTTTACATATAAAGCTTCTTATTTACAAAACATGAGTGATTTTTCAACATTGACTTTGCAAAAACTTTTTTTTTCGAAAGCTTTTCCCCTCCTTCCCCCCACCCTTCACCCCTAGATGACAGGTAATCTAATACATGCTAAATAGGATAAATTATATGACAAATACAATACATGTATACATATCTATACAGTTATCTTACTGCACAAGAAACATCAGATCTAGAAAGAAAAGAAGAA